>JAIPMN010033268.1:0-10447 GCA_020650975.1 Apostichopus californicus
GGGGAGGGAGGGGAGGGAGGGGAGGGAGGGGAGGAGGGAGGGGAGGAGGATGGAGGAGGAGGGGAAGTGTGTGTGTGTTCACTAACCACCACACATCACTGATCAAAGTTATTTCTTCTTTTCCACATTTTACAATTGAAAGAAGTTATGTGAAAACCATTTTGCAAAAGTGGCCGGCCAATCTAATTTGTGATATCAGATGGTTATAAATCTGTACTAACCACCAGTTCTGTATTGCTTTAAATACTGATTGGCATAGTGCAATATACATGTATAATTCTGATCATACTAAAATATGATCACACAATTTTTGCAATATCACTCATAAAGTGATGTTGCTATGGTAATCATTAACCTTGATTTTCTAGTAGTACTGCTGGTAACTAATTTCACCATTGAGAAACATTTTTTCAGCCAAGATTTTCATTCCACCTGAGAGAATAAATTCCCATTTCATTTCAAAATAACTTCTTGTATGAAAATGATTTGTAAGGTATTGCAATTCGGACAGCCTGCAGCACATCAATAAAAGTTACATTCCTGTCATGACTTTCAAAATACAACCACCATTCATTCTGCTACTGTACTCAAAATGTTTTCTTTCATTAAACTAAAATTTCAGAACAGAGTAAAAAAAAGAGAAAAAAGAAAAAAAAAGGCTGACTTTCCCTGGGGGAGTCACAGGCACCTCTATTCCACTTAATCCCTAAACTTTTGCACCCATAACAAAAGCCATCTATTTAAAATCTGAATTTCAAAACAGATAACGAAATGATAACACAGAATAAAGGCAAGGGGGCCATGTGATTGGCAAGTATTGGAGAGAACAGGGTCGTGGGAGAGTTGATAAGCCTGTTATGTAAATACGCTCGTTTCAAACATTCAAACAGTTTCCCTAGATACAGGAGGGTAGCCATATCAAAGATGGCAACCAACAGGCAAAAGGAAATAATTTACAAGGCAAAAGGAAATGTACAGCTCTAGATTAGATAAGTGTTCCATGGTCTCAAATATGAAGTCTGTATGTACAGTAATGGTAGAGATCTAATTTTGACCACTATCCTACATCCTACAAATTTCTACTATTTTAGTGAACAATGTCTTAAAGCACACTTTATTTATTTGTTCTTATTTAAAATAATATTTTTTTGGGTGCAAATGGTCTTCATTTCTTCAAACATTGCCAGCCTTGTAAGATTGCAGTTACACAGAACTAATCAAGTTAAGGCACAGTTACTAGAATTTGTTTTTCACAAAAAATGCGAAGGTTAAGCGAGGGAGTCATTACTTAAATTGATTCTATCGCAAACGTGTCATCACCCAGGATTAATATTTCTCATTAATATTTCAGATTCATGAAAAAAAGAAATGTAACTTGTAACACAAATGTTTGCGATGTTAAATTTCAAACAAGACCAACACTTGACTCCTGAAGTCTAGCTATTAAGTGAGGAGCTAAATTGTAATTTGATTGCTAGGATGACTGGAGGCAGAATTGAAAGTCTCGATATGTCATCGTCCGAGAAGGAATTAAATAGAAAACTTTCAGTGCTACTGATGTTTTCTATTGCTGTTCCAGTATTATAGATATTTTATTTATTTTAAAAAATATGTGAAATCTCTGGAAAAATGCTCCATTTAGGCTAAGTTGATGACAACATTGGCTCTCCCAATGCAGTGCCCTTAATGTTAATGTTAATTCATTCTTTTATTAATTATAATATACTCAATAAAAACAAGTTCTTTTAACTTTATATAAACACGAGAGCAAATTGGATGACAGTCAGCATAATTTGTCCTTGACAAATCTGTAATGCATTGTAAATATGTTACTTATTTGTATTTATGTGTAAAAGTAAGTTGGCCTGACGTTTCAATCCTAGCAGGATCTTCTTCAGAGGCTTAATGATTTATTTATGTTTTCTTTCTTTTCTGGTGATGATGATGATGATGATTATGATGATAATCTACAAAAATATCAAAATCTAGTTTTGAGCCTCAGGTCAGCATTTGAAGGAAGAGATCTACAGAAATAAAATGAAAACTTGATAAAAACAAACCTTACCATACAGACGAGATAAGGGCGGTACAAAGGATAGAAAGTGAAATTACTGAATTACAGCCTATGACCTTCAATACTGTTTATTTCAATATACTTACAATGATAAATCCCATTTCCTCCTATAACAATACTGTACAAGCAATCTGAAAAAAAGTACCACTTTTGTTTAATTTAATTTCTTTTTCTTACATTTTAAAGTACATTCAACCTGCACAAGGTTGCAAAATTATGCTTATTAATATCACACTTGTGCAAATTTTGTTCCTTAAATTCACTCCCAAAAATGAATATCTAAGTATTCCTCGAGGTAAACAACTTTCAGAAGCAGCACTGTATTCGACAGCAAGGTCAAGTTATGACATCATCAAAAATAGAAGGCAATTGAGAGATTTTTCCAAAGGCAGCAAAATAGAGGGCAGTATGCAACAATGTTAACATGGAAGGAAAAACCTATCCAGGGTTCACTTATCATGCATGGGCTTTTAGTTATCATCACAATAATTAACTTGTACAAATGTCCTTGCATTTGATGAAAGTTGTAAATGATTTTCACCAGTATACAGTGCTCTTCTCGCCCATAAGAAGATTGACAGATTTTTATCCAAAAGAAGCCAACCAATAAACCAAGCAAAAAGGGGTCAGCTGGGCAAGTAAACAAAAATAACTAGGTAACATTCTCTCGCAGGAAACCTGCCATTCCTTCAGGTTGAAAAATTGCCATAATTTGTCTATACTATACAAATTCCTCACATTTTTCTTTTAAAATATTTCCTATTTTCCACCTTGTAGTAAACGCTGAATAAATATGAATCATTAGAGGTAACCCTTGGCAAGCCAGCAATACTTATTATGTTCAATTGCAGAGCCTATTAATGTGTGAAACTGCAAAGCACAAAATATTACATCCTACACAGCCTGGCTACAGCTTGCTGCAGCCCCCTCAGCCTGCCTATCCTGGTTCCCATAGAGGGCAGCAAAGTAGAAAGCATATAACTGAAACCTCACCATCCAAGGATTGATTTAGAAAGGATTGATTAACCTATTATCTCATCCCTCACTGGCAGGAAGCTATTTAAGACACACCAAAGCCAATAACGGAAATCAGTGCTAATGGAACGCGGATATCAGTTTGAAAGTACAGGATTTACACTGCATAGTATGGCAAAGTCAGTTTCAATAGTTAACTATGGTAATCCAGCCACAGAATGAAATATTTAATGTTGGATGTTTATATATCCCTGGCTGTATTGTTTATTAATATAATTAATATTTAGTTTTTGTTTCAAACACTTCAGTGATATACCTTTCTATGCATACATGTATAACAGCAGGAACAATAACTGCTACAAGTACATGTTAGTCAATATCACAACGATTCAACCCTTTAAATATCTATTTCACTGAGAGGAGATTTATAGTCCTTAGAAACAGAATGGGTGGGTGTAACTTCTTAAATGTCAAAATCTCATGAAATAACTACATTTCTTTAAGTAAAAATATGTTGTTATTTTGTTTAGCTATTTTGGCTCTCAATAAGTAAAATAGTTCATACATTATATATGGCATTATTTTTACATACGTTCAAACCTTACAATAAATGTTCATCCTTTCCTTCAAAGGGACACCTGACAAGCGTATAAAATGGAAAAAGACGAGAGCTAAGAAAAGCTATCCTGATATTTTCCACGGTATTCATAATGTTATAAAGCTACCAAACTACTTTTTCTTTGGATAACAGTATTAAATTCATTTGAGATGCAAGGGGTCCGCGTGGATATAACACAATTAACACCCATGCAGAAATGTCTTCAATGGATATAGCTTTCTTTCAAATATTCTTTCACTTTTTATTTAAAACGTGCAGGGTAAACACTTTATATAATTTACGGATGTGTGTACAGACAGATGAAGTGTACAGACTCGACAAAAAGCCTCAGTTGAAGTACTTTTCATTACGGCTTGCATTCATAGAAAAATATATATATATGATTCTGAAACATGAAGAGTGTACTTATCCTAAAGGCAAGAAGTGAATTTGGAAGTCACTCACTATATATGGGAGAAACAAAAAACAAAACTCAAAAGTCTATGAACATTTACATCATAACAGGTTAATGCAACTTAGATACATATTGTACAATACCTCATCGAGTTGAGACAATGTTTTCTATACTGCAAATGCAAAGCAGTTTTGTAACACAGGGAGGGACCATAGTACTTTATAAGAGACACAATTTCAGAAACTTTAAAAAAATTAAAAAATGCTACACAAAATTTGAACTCTAAATTATTTCCTGATCTCTTAACTTTCTTTTTCTCTCCAATTGGTCGCTTGACGAACAATCCTAACACTACACACCATATAAGAAGTATTTACTGTTGAATTTAACTGTACTGAGATTCTGGGACACCGACAAGGAAATGATAGTTCCATAAATATTGAATGAAGTATTGACATTGTAATAGACTCTAGATTGAAACCCCCACCTAATTGTAAAATACAATACCCAGGTACTGGCAGTTAGCATGTCAACGATTAAGCTACGGTATAGCAGCATTACTGCCCACGAAAGTTAAAAACTACACAGAGGATGAGACTGTACAGTATTTACATAGACATGTGTAATGTCACTGGTACAATGTATTAACAGTATAGACTATAGAAAATACCTTCATGAACAGAACTTTTACCCAACATGGCACATAAAAAATTGGAACTTGGTGAAACTTTAGTGAGAGAATTTAAGTAACATGCTGACATAGGTTGTTGTTATTTTGGAATAGTCTGATCAAACCATGTCATACTCAGATATATAAGTGGGAAGGAAACTCCTCTATCGATTAATCTAAGATGTGTGTGTGATAATATTCAAACAAGTGTAGTAACATATATGTGGCCCAAAACCTAGCATAAAAGCAACGAAAGGCCAACGAAACACAAAGGAAGCAGGAGGAAAAACCCACCGAAAATAATTCATTTTGAGTAATAAAAGAAGGGAATACATCAGATACATGACTAAGAACAACAATGGCATGTGCAAGAACGGGGTGGGAAAGAATGGAAAAACTAGCGTTAGCAATTCGTGTAACTGCTACCCGTACCCGAGTATGCGATACAAAACAGGACAAAGCCACTCTCAAAAACCTTTCCCAGATCAAAAATTGGGCTGTGCACGACATATGACCACTAGTACTTTCTTCTGGTCCTGATTAAAACAGTTTTGAGAGAATTGGATAAAACATATATTGAAGTACAAAACCAACCTTTGGGTGGTAGAATGAGAAGAAAGGCATTGGCCGGAGGGGTGCGGTCATAGAGGGCACACACTGCTGAGGTTGTGAGGAGACAGGTAAGCGAGGAGCAAAGTAATACTAACCTTTTGGTTACTTCTGCAGCTGATTTCAATCCCAAATATATTGTATCCTAGCTACATCATTAATGTACCGCTGTATATTTTTATTTAAATTTGCCACCCATTGAAATTCTTGCCCTATTTCACAAATATTCTACTGTAATATTGGTGGACTTAAATAATCAATTATTTAAGTATTGCACCTTAATCTTTGCTTGAATGGTTCAGTATCATATACTGAGTTGACTACAACGAATCATTTCAACTCTTACACACACACTGAGGCTTTAAGAATACACACACACCGCATAGGGACTCGGATGATCCTGTGGGGGTCTGAACTCTCTCGCTAACAACCATGTAGGCCACCATCAGAGGTAAACCAATTGATGTCAGTCCTCCCATTGGCCGACCTAAATACTCTAAATGAAATGACTAATTTTATCCGAAAATTTCCGTTGAGATTTTCAAAATATCCAGCAGCTTAAACAGTACATAAAAATACCCCGAGACATTACTGTATGTTTTTATCAAAGGGCTTTATCCTTTTCTAGACCTTAAAAATTTAATATGCATTACAAGCTTTTAATATTTCAATATTTTTTGTAAATTTTACCTCCAGCAAACACTTTTATTTCACTCCTCAAAAAGGGACATTTTTTTCCTACAAAATATTCAAATATAAAGACGTGCTAAGTAAAAGCAAACAAACATTCATCAAAATTTTCCAATTGTTTTCCTGAAATCAGCCATTATCTCTTTCTTTCTTTTTCTTCTGTTTTAAGAATTGTTGACATTCTTGGATTTTTAAACGTTTTCTTATGAATTAAAATGATTATTATCATAGCTAATTAGAAAGATCAACTTTTCATTCCCTGTCATAGACTCTTTCTCTCTCTCTTACAGGCAAGACGTGCCATTTCCCCGACAGTCTGAGTTACACTGATAACTATAAAGTATCTCTTTTTTCCATGTGACTGCACCAAAAATAAAACCCAAGGAAAGGAAGTTATCATACCACAATAGCAAAATGAAGGTACTTCATATGTAAATATAGGCACACTGCAACAGTATATATACAATGAAGCTATTCAGGTTATGTACGTAGTACAATCCTTCCTGAAAGGAAGTAGTACAGAGCCCTATGTAGAAACGCCTTCAAAAGACCGATGCATACAGCTAGATTTACAAGCATGTTTAAATAATATGAAACGACTTTCTCCACAAATCTCACACCTTGTAAGTAGGAACATCATGTGCTTTCATTTCCGCCAGGTCGGCTATACAGAAAACATCTTTAAAGGTTTTTTTTTCCCTCAAATCTAGGGCAATGGTTTTGAGCCGAATCAAAACACCGACTTTAGAAATATTGATGTTAGTTCCTAGGAAATGAAGGGTGCTGTGGAGTGGATACAGGGAAAGGGTGTCCTGAGCTAATTGTACAATAATCAGGAAACAACATTATCGCAAGCCATAAAACAGATTATAATATTTTAGATTCAAAATTGGTCCAATTTAATAATTGATACAAGAACAAAACATGATCAAAACTAAAATACAATCCACACACTCCAGTTCTACAGAGCACGAGAAATGTTTTACCTTGTGAACCATCGAATGATTTACTCTGTATTTGCGGTGCAAACTAGCTATGGGCGCAAAATGGGCAGATGGCTATACAAGTGCAATGATGCATCTATAGCAGGGGTTCCCTAACTAAGGTGCATGAACCCCATCCCCATGAGTCCATCCCAGGGGGTTTGTGAGACTTTCTGAGAGTCAATTCTAGAGTACTTTTTGTTGAACTAAAATCTGATATATCATATAATGTAGTATTGTTGTACCTATCGACAAAATCTACAATATAAACTATGAGCTTGATCTTTTACGAAGCACTGTTATGTGTATTAAAGTATATAATAAAGACTCAGATCGTGTCTCGAAAAGTTGGGGGTTCGTGGAAAACTCTGACATCCACAGGGGGTTCTTGGGGGCATGAAGTTAGGGGACCCCTGATCTATAGTCCTTTTTCGTACACAGGAACCATAGCGTTTTATAAGAAACAAACATGCAGATTCTTCAAAACTGCTGCACAAAATTCTAACACTCGATTATTCCCTGTGAAATCAAGTCAACAAATGGCATTATAAAATCTGCCATTGCAAATCCAATGCAAGTCCCTAGATCTAGCGATTGAGCAAACCATTGAACAAAACTAGACTATGTACAGACAATAGGCAACAGTGAAAAACTGTTGCCATGGTAAAATACAGTCCACTGATTCTTTTTCTTCAATGTGTAATTTAAATAACCAATATTTAGAGTTCCTGGTGAGCAAACAAGGTTTTTCTTTCAGTGATCCAAAGCAAAACAGTTGCTCTGCTTTCACTGAACAGTTAGGGAATAAATTTGGACCAAAGGCTGAACCAGCACTGCCCTTAAATATGCTAGATAAGGACTACAATGGTCACCAACCATCTGCCATTAAACCATGTAATTTCTGTCCTATGATCTTTAAATTGTCTAATATGCCTGTTATCGATTTCGAAAATGATATGGGAGAGGGTTAATAGAGTCTTGGCAATTTTTTTTGTTTTTATTGAACAATTCTGTTAGAATTTGGGGGCAATGTTAGGTGACCCTATGGAGGAGTCAAACTGTGCTGTTTTTGTGTTTAGAAACAACTCTCACAGTGAACAAGTATGAATGGATTCTCTTGATAACACAAACAGGAAGTCTCCACTGAGGTAGAACACATATGAATCCCATACAGTACATGATGCAAACAAATGATACCACACAAGTGATACATCTAAAGAGATCTACTGCACACCTCATGTAAGATACCTTGTAAGGTATACCTCATTATGAGATACCTAATACAAGATACCTCACACGACAGGTACCTCACACGAGATACCTTATAACTTTCTACATTCAAAAGTCTAGTTAAGACCCATCTTTTCACTTTTTCTTTTGTACATTAATCTGCTTTCTCTGTAAAGCGCCTTGAGCAGTGATTTTGTCTACTGATTTGGTGCTATATAAGTCTCATTTATTATTATTATTATTATAAAGGATAAGTCAAACAAGATAACTCACATGAGACACCTCACATAAGTTACCTCAAGAGACAGGTACCTTAAACAAGATACCTTATAAGGGATACCTCTTATGGGATCCTCCTATAAGATACCCCAAGAGACAGGTACCTTAAACAAGATACCTTATAAGGGATACCTCTAATGGGATCCTCCTATAAGATACCTCAAGAGACAGGTACCCTAATCAAGATACCTTATAAGGTATACCTCTTATGGGATCCTCCTATAAGATACCTCAAGAGACGGGTACCTTAAACAAGATACCTTAAAAGGGATACCTCTTATGGGATCCTCCTATAAGATACCTCAAGAGACGGGTACCTTAAACAAGATACCTTATAAGGGATACCTCTTATGGGATCCTCCTATAAAATAATTCATAAGAATACCTCATTTAGAGATGCTGAATGGAAATTAGACTGGTTAGATGCATACTAACATGTTGTTTTCAGTCATTGCTCTCATTCTACACACACAATGGCTATACACTAAAGAAGTGAGTTAAGAATTATTTCTTTAGTAGAACGTGGTGAACGATTGGCTAAGGTGTCGGACTGCTGGTTCGACTCCTGCCTAGTTCATTAGGTTGTGTACTTGGGCAAAATGCTTTATCTCAATTGCCTCTCTCCACCCAGGGGTAAAATGGGTATACCTGTGAGGTAACTTGTCATTGGGCACAGTATATAACTGCAGCCGCCTGGAGGGATTGTCTCTGGGACAGGTTATCATTGACCAGGGGTAACATATCGTCTATAAAGCGCTTTCAGACCTATTGCTGGTATAAAGCGCTATATAAAAGTGGAATATTATTATTATTATTATTATTATTATTATTATTATTATTATTATTATTATTATGTGCACTTAACATTGTTATAGTCTAGATTTGGAATAATACAGGACACCACAATAATAACAACATGCCAATGACAATAGAGTGAGTTTACAACCAACCAATTTTAATACCGTAGACTTCCTGAGTGGGATTAAAGCCTCTACTCAGTAGGATAACAACATAGCAATTCTGCTGCAGGAATTTGTTTTACCAAGCAGAACAAGCTGGTATTGTTGTGATGTGTAGAACTTCCTTGTTGTTACATCGGGATTAACCAATCTAACAATGTAAGGCAGGTATCTAGGTAATATCAACATTCAAGGAATTAAAGAGATGCCACACCATGTACGCTACTTTGTTGAAGAGCTCAACCATGATTAACAGCAAATTCAATTCCATACATGGGATGCATGGTCATTTATTTACATTGGTTTACATTGACAATGTTCTTCATTGGCAATGGTTTCAATGCAATATCTTGCACAGGAAGAGAGGAGGTAGGTGTCACCAGCACAAGATAGATAGCATATTATATGATAACTGTGTTAGTTTACCAGGTAAGAAAAGCGAACTTGGGATGGCCACCACTGGATACCAAATTCTATGATAATGGCGTAAGTACACCAGATAGGCATGTGTGGACTATGGAGGGTCACCACTGGATACCAATGATAATGGCGTAAGTACACCAGATAGGCATGTGTGGACCTGGGAGGGTCACCACTGGATACCAATGATAATGGCGTAAGTACACCAGATAGGCATGTGTGGACCTGGGAGGGTGACCACTGGATACCAATGATAATGGCGTAAGTACTGAACACCAGATAGGCATGTGAGGACTTGGGAGGGTTACCACTGGATACCAATGATAATGGCGTAAGTACACCAGATAGGCATGTGTGGACCTGGGAGGGTCACCACTGGATACCAATGATAATGGCGTAAGTACACCAGATAGGCATGTGTGGACCTGGGAGGGTCACCACTGGATACCAATGATAATGGCGTAAGTACTGAACACCAGATAGGCATGTGAGGACTTGGGAGGGTTACCACTGGATACCAATGATAATGGCGTAAGTACACCAGA
>JAIPMN010033295.1:0-12724 GCA_020650975.1 Apostichopus californicus
CATGTCAATAGTTTAAAGGCAACACATTTCTTCAAAAGTACTCAAAGCCTGTCAAGACAGTCATAATCATGGACGTTAAATATGAATGTGGGAGACTGACTTCGGTCAGTTTGCGGCTTTGATAAGCCAATGAGGCTTCTTCGCGAGTTCCTGCTTGCAGGATGATCTAAATACATACATACATACACACATACACACATACATACATACATACATACATACATACATACATACATACATACATACATACATACATACATACATACATACATACATACATACATACATACATACATACATACATAATGGCTAAATAGACAATATAATGTGTCAAATAGGAGAATGATGTTAGGTATCAGAGCAATGCAAAATGGACATGAATGACCATTATTCGACTACTCTAGCATATTTAGAGACAAATACTGATCGCTTTTATCGTAATTTTAAGTGTTATGTGTGAAGGATAGCTTCGAAGTATTGACATTTGTCTTGCATCGTATTCTGTCAATCGACCTGCGGGTGAATTCGTGATTTGGAAAAGGCTCCCCAGAAAAGTAACATTTGAGAGGTGAAATGTGGTATTCTGAGGCATAGTTATTTGAATATAAATGAGGTCTATAATTTGGTATACACGGAAGGTTGTGCAAGTAACTACCTGTTACCACCCCCCCCCCCCCACCCTCTTCCAGATCCGTGCCTTGTACCAGGTACCGTTTTATGGTTTTACCATAAAATAAACGTACCGAGGGTGACTTGTTTGATCAAGGTCTCAGGTAAATATTATTAACGACCATATCAAATTTGCTTGTCGCTGATTGGTTAATCTCTTTCAGCTGACTACTTTATAACCTACTCACCATATCTTCTCCTCTCATATTAAGCAATCAAGATATATTTACACAATGTCAACAACAAGTTTTGTGAACTTTGTGCTGTCATTTACTCACCAGGGTATTTGATCAGACTGCATTCTACTTATATGACCCTCCTAAGGAGGGTGGTTTTATTGACAAATTGATAACGTAAGATTAATATTCATTCAATATTTACATAATCATCATAAGCCGTCATGACATAGTATGTCAAATTGAGGGCGCTTTGTAAAGATTTTTTATGGTTCATGATAGTATTTGTCGGATCGTGGAATTTTATTAGAAGAGAGAAAACAAACTAGAATTACTCCTAGTAAAATACTAAATCAGTATAAGAGCTACCAGCATTGTAAATCGACCCAACACAGTAAAGTATACAACTCAATCGACCAAACACAGAAAAGTATACAACTCAGTCGACCTAACACAGTAAAGTATATAACTCAAGCGTTCCATCCGAATAAATGTGATTTCCCAATCCCTGTAGCAGAACGTATGGTTCATGTAGTTCACAGTCTTATTCTGGATAAATATTAACATGTACGTACTGTTAAGTAAAGCCAAGGACATTGCAAATATGTAAATTACTGATGTGATGTGCATTATTATGTTTCTGCAGACGATGCAAATGATGAAAAAGCGTCTTTTTATTCGTTGATCGGAATCGACTGACTCAAAGATGTGAAACTGTAGACAACATTTAATTATGAGTTCTTACTTCACCATAAATATAACGATAGTTGATATGATAGAAAATAGAAAGATTAAAAGACAACAGAAAGAAACAAAAACAGTACGAAACATCCACTTTTGCAACTTCATCAGCTGTTGGACTTGTGACTTTTAATGGGACAACCACAGAATAACTTAAAAACGTTCCGACCAAACGGACCCTCTGTGAGTTCTCTACCGCAAATGTCAGTTCTTGAATATTTTCAAACAAAAGAGCACTTTTAATCGCATATTTATTAATTTCTCAACAAAAAACCATGTAAATTGAACAAAAAAGGACACTTTTCCATTAATAAATGAAATGGGTACATTTGCGATTTTCACACAACAGTGTGGAGAACGTTCTTCATTTCCGGCCCGATTCCATGGCCATGCAGTGGACCATTTCAATATAAATCGAAATTCAATAAACAGCTGGTGATTCCTGGAATTACTTGCCATGACAAAACTCACTTTTCTCGGTCACAAAAGTTAAGTTGATATTAAAAAATCACAAATCAATTAATCGTAACGCGCGTGCTGGAATGCTTTGGCGATATACAATATACACGTACTTATAATCACACTAACTACAAGTCTTAGAACAGTTGTGCCCCCCCCCCCCACCTTTTTCCTTGTCCTCTCTAGAACATTAACATAAGTTCGTATTTAAACACTGATGAAAAATTTACGGTGGTTCTGAAAGGACAGCACGACCAATTTCTACTTTTTCCCTCTCGAGTTTTCGATTGATTCTAACGTTACATCTCGAAGAAAAGGATCAAATTGACGAATTTGCTGCTTTTCAAATAACGACAAGCAACCAATTATGACCTTTCTTTATCGTGTTGACAACTATACGCTAACAGTGACACAAACTGTATGAATAGGGGGAGGGGTGCCTTTGACTCGACGGTAACACAATTTTACCTATTTGTACTTATTTAAAGCAAGCTTTTTAGGTATGGAGGTATGTCTGTGACGCCCATACCTACCCTTGTACCGTCACCCTTTGTTATTGAAGAGCAAACAAACATCGCGAACAGACACTGAGTGTCTGACGGACAATATAACTTGATGTTTAATGGGGCCTGGGTGATTTTACCTTATAAGTGTTTATTTAGATAAGCCAGTGATAATAAAGAGGTTTACTATATTATATGATAGTAAATATTAAAGGTCAATTGTGACGATTTGATAAGATAATGAGTCACGATCGTGTCTTTCATTTTGGTTGTTTAAGAGTGAAATGAAGAGAGGGCAGCACAGCTAAATAGCTAGAGTGGCGTCATGTTATTCTATGATTCATGGCTAGGTAGTACCGCAAACGATTCACACAAATACTTGAGAGTGTGAGTGACGGGTGCACAACATGGTATGTTGCCTAATAGACAGTTGTCGATGGCCTCTGACATGTAGACAGATATGTACTTTTACAAACGACTTTTGAGATTGTTTGGCGTGACTTGGCGTCTTCTTTCTTTTTTTGTGTGACGATTTGGTGCAAATTTTATTTGGTGAAGAAATAAGAATTTTCTTCATTTCTCTTTGAAAATTCGACAATTTGCCATGTCTTGTATAAAACTTTGCAAACATATAGAGATAATGTTTTTGTGAAGCAATCTATTCCTCTATATTATTTGCTAAACTTAGTCAGGATCTTGAAAATAGTTACGTCGAAATGATAGAAATTACCATTTTCGTAAGAAAAACATCCATGACGTAATACTACGAGCAGAAACATTACATTAAGTTGATGACATACTCACATGGATGAAGTTACCAGTGTCTAACTTTCATTAAGTCTTTTATATGTTTTAAGAAGTCTCCAAATTGCCATTTTCCAACTTATCATATCAATGTTTCGAAAATCGTCGTTTTGTATTGTTGTACAATGAACTTGACACTATACAATAATACCAAGTCTGGTTCATTATGCTCCAGTGTAATCCACGATAAACTTTTTATCGGAAAGACCACGCTTATGTATGCATTGAAATATAGATAATATAAATGTTGTTTTCCTTTCTTCTTTCAATAACAATATTTCATGAATAATGTGAAATAAAACATTTACAACGCTGTGAAAATACGGCCGACATACCTTTGCACCACAAGCTTATGTGTTAACAATTAATGATTAAAAATTAAAATTAAATAACTAAAACTTAACAGGAATTAATCATTATAAGTGCTGTCATCATCAAACTGGAAATAAACGTTCAACAATTACCACTGTCAACTAAATTCAGTGGTAACAAGCCTATGTAGGCCTATATTGGAATACGGGAACTTAGATACGCTTAGATCTGTATGTTCTGTTTATAGATAACGCTGATGGAACACTGATGATAGAAATCTCTCTGATATTAGATCTGTATGTTCTGTTATTGATAACGCTGATGGAACACTGATGATAGAAATCTCTCTGATATTGATTTGCGGATTAGTTTGATATTTCAATAACGTCATATTATCATATTATACCAGAATGTCAAATTGTTAAGAAGTAACATGAGCAAAAATTAGGATGTCTTCAATTCGCGCATGCGTTAATGTTTGTTGTTTAATCCCAGTAAATGAATTAAAATATTTCATAAATTATTTTATGATGGTACTAAAGAATATAAACTTGGGAATTCCCATTTTCACCATGACAGCAATTTAATTCAAATGGTGTTATAATCAATTCTGATAATTAAATGTAATTTTGAAGGTTGGTCAAGAAATTTCGAAGAGAAAAAGGAAAAGCAGTAAAAATAGCTAAAGACTACAGTGGTGCTTTAAATATTGCAAATGAAAATTATCGTCACAAAAATAATTGTGCTTGTCCGGATATGATACTTTCATGGAGAAATGTTGTTACTAGTATTGTTATCAGTATATAAATTAATTACATCGAGATTTTAATGGAAGGTACTACAACGCCGTTGAATTACACAGAATAACAAACGGCTATAAATTTATGCATGAGCGTGACAAGGTTCGTTTAATACTTAGTTTAAATCGTTTGTAATATCAAGTTAGGTTTGGCTATGATTTAGTTTCCAAGAAACGATTTTCTTACCCTGAAAATGATGACTAATTTACTTTAATTATACGCAAAAGGAATCAGTCACAGGTGAATGTGAGTTTTTTTTTCTTGTTTCTTTGTATTCAACACAAATGATAGACGATGACTGCACTAAATAATTCCGCCTCTATCAATAAAGTGAAGGACAATTGTCTTACATAATTCACCTGTTACTTGTTAAGCCGATATATTAATTTATATATTTATCAACATTAATTATAATAAAGGTCAATAAAAGTTGCTTCTTTTTCAAAGAAAATCATGGGCTACTTAAAGTTAATTTTTCTGAATAGTGTTTCTGGATGTTGATGTGGCAATAACCTGGGTCTTGGAGAAGTGAACTGTTGCTAGTGTTTAAACTAATACCGTTTATTCCAGATTAAAAATATTAACAAAGATTGTCATTGTAATGTGTACTTACATGAGATGACGAGAGGTTCCGGGACAATACTTTGAAAAAACTTTCTGGAAGTCAGGAAGGTAAAATTACGTACGAACTTCACCACCTGATAAGGATTATCGTAATGCTATATAGTTTAAAGTGTATCCAGGTAAAAACCAAGCTGGTCTTCTCAAAAAATTAAATCTTTCATAAGGAATCATTTTCTCAGACCTCGAAAAGATGTATGTCTCTGAAAACTATTGATCCTGAGTTCATGGTACATCACTTTGGATTACGAAATCATTTGCGAAATATTCACAAGGTAAAATCCTGGGATATTGATCCAACGAGAATAATTTGTACAAACATTTCCATGGATGAAGAACACAATGAGAAGGTTGCAGTGTCTTTTAATTGATGCCTTTGAAGTAAATATTATTAAACTAAATGGTTACGCTATCACCAGCAGTCCCTGTACGTTCAATTGCATATGTTGGATTTTATGCACGAGCAACGAGCCTATTCAAGCTATCTTAATACAATGCTGTATGACTAACAGAACATATATCCCTGGAATGTTAAACAAAGCTAAAGCCACCTGCGGTTTTCTTCTCATTTAGAATAGGATTTTACTCGTATTGTTATGCTAATCTTATCGGATGTTTCTCGCATGTCGAATGTATTCCTGAAACACTAGTATGGAAAAGCAAAATACCCACTAATGACATATTCTAGTTTTATTCTGTCAGAAAAATTGGATGATGATCGGAGTTTATCATTGTTAATCCATGTTTTTCGACCGATAATTCAGATTTAACGTTTAACATGCTAGATTATGTACCGTTTAATCTGGATAATCGTTTGTATCCAGATATGCTAAATATACATCACGAGCAATATCTCTATCGTCGTCCTGGTTTTAAATTATGTACATAAACACAAGTTTGTCTTTGTACTCCTATGGCATGACTATATCATTCAAACTAATGTAATAGCTATAATAACATTTAGCCTGTAAATGCATAGTTGTATTCACAACCTAAGCGAAACCAAATCGGTTACAAAAACGATCACAATCTTACCCTAATAAATGGACAAAGCATTTACGGTAGTAAGCTGAACATTACTCTGGTTCCGCCTATGTTTCTCTTGATGTTTATATCTATATCATTAAGTTCTTTGAATATTCATTCTTGTGGACATCAACAACTAACTTACGTCAGAGCGGCACTTCCAATCTCAAATAAACATGGATGATCTAAATAATCCTACAACCTCACTCTGATTATCCTGACCGTACTCCACAGTCTTCATCTTACAGTAACTTTGTTATAAACCGAAGACAGTTGTGTCCTCCGTGTGATGCAAACTTTTGTATTTTAGAGGGCGCTCGTACGCTTTTTTTAAAGAGAATTGAGAACTGTGTGGCGATCATTTTTTATAAGTGTATTTTTTAGATTGGATGCTAGTCTGTAACGTTTTCGCTTCAGGCTAGGTAGATTATTCTTTGTATATTTAAAACAACTATTTGGGTTGGTCATGATGAATCTGTTATTTGCTTCAGGAATACCGTAGAAAAACTGTTCGTTAACATTGTAAGGCTTAATTCAAACAAACAGTAAATTAAAGTTTGGCTATTCTAGAGTAAGTTCAGGTAGTTAAGATATCATCAAATGATGTAATAATGTATGCATATTAAAGGCTTGTAAATGAAGAAGTAAAAGATTGCACTGGATTTGTATGTTACATAACTTAAATGTATTTTATCGTGTATTATTGGTCCAATCAGTTTATTTCTTATCGGCAGTTGTACGGCCACATTAAAATGGTTAGATATATTGATAATATTATAATAGGAGTTAACATTACACTGGCTTGGTCGGAAAGATTGAAGTTACAAATTTACACACAAAACTGCTTTACTTAAAGTGTCATTAAATGTTAGATTATTTTCATCCATATGTTTACTAAACATGATCAGGTTTACTATCGTTCCGGTCACATTAGCCTTCCACACCCATCCCGTACTTGCCTCACTCTAGAAATGGATCGAATGTCGTATTCCGTAATATATTCATCTTGGGAAACAATGACTTCTGGCAAAATCATAATCATTTATATTTGACTTTGGCAAGCAATTTTCATGGTTAGATATTGAACCACATGTGACCTCAGTACAACCTAAATAATGTAACTTATCCACGCCATTCTCAGCCCCTCCCCTCCCCCATCCCCTCCCCCTCCAGTCTAGTCTTGCCATGACATACGTGGTGATGCATATCTTACGCCCAACAATTGATCATGGCGTCATATATTCTAGTGTGTCCAGATTTCCAGCCAACCCCTCTTTGATGTGTGTTCTGTTTTATTTGTTTATTAATTTAATGATTAGTTATCAAAACGTTGACTAATTAAACACGTGAAACAAGGAACAATCATTACCCCATCATTGAACTTTGTATCAATCTGATAATATCGCTTGCTTAGGATGAATTACCACAATCTGTCAACTATACCATAAACTGTGCCGTTAACGAGAAAGCTATATCTCTTGTACTGCTGACCACAAAATCACAGTTGGCCCTGATCTCAACTATGCTAGTTATCAATTTTAACGTTTTAAGGCATCGTTTGACACGGCCCTAGAGTAGGACGAATATTTTTTTCTCAATTTGTTTACCTTTTCTTCAAAGATAGCTGTCAAAACTACATGTCGCTAGATTCAGTTTCATTTAAAATATTTTCGTTTCGTACTTTTCGTAATTAACATCCAAATTAAGATAACAAATATACAAATTCATCTGGTTACAGGTTGAGGGAATATATACGTTGAAGACGAGCACAAACATCTCAATTGTTACATCACATATTCACGTATGCTTGTACTTACATGGAACGCCAAACAGTCCGGACTACTGATGAAAGTATGTATATAGGCCACACAATACAAATGTTAAGCATCCTCCAATCAGGGATCTATACTTTAATGAAACAAATACTGAAGATAAAACTGAGGGAAGAATTGTAGGAGCCGGCTCCATGTAACCAGATTGAAAACACTTGGCTAAGAGTACGTTGATGTTTGTGTATAGACTTTACAATTCGACATCAGAAACATATAGGATAACTCCAAGGTTTGGAAAAGATTTTGGTAGACATTACAAATAGTTGGATTATATCTTCAAGTATAGTACCTGTGCTAACATCAACACTGCAGTAGAATATAGAAAGCAGACGAAGAAAGGAAACGGACCACAGAATCTTTGATTTGACGTTTTTATTTTTATTATTTTAGACTTGCTGCTTTAGTAAATAACACGACATTCAAACAAATTTGATATTTATTGTTAATGTGTGATTTTAATGTAATTCTTAAATTAACGTAGTTTTGAAGTGCTGTGAAAGTTAAGATAAAACACGGCATCTTGATCATTTATTTATAATGTATGCAATTGTTTTATTACTTGACATGTCAAAAAATTTAATTATTTTGACATATTTCCTAGTCATGTGTTACCTAGCTCCACGGGGTAAAGCAGCAACTCGACAATTTACCCATTTTTGTCAAGATGTAATGTTATCGTATTAGTTGACATCGCGACAAATATTACGTTTTGAAGTATTGTCACAATAAACAAAACAACACGACAATTTGTCATTCCTTGTTCCAAGAATTTACAGGTCAGCGTGACTTATCAACTCGACAAAGTCATATATGTTTGACGTGCTGTCAAGGTTATTACAAAGCAACAACTCGACAACTTCCTGAAAGTCTGAAACTCGACAAATAAATTTATACTATTTATGCTGATGTCGTGCTGTACTGACACAGTAGGTCTACATGTCGTTTGTACATTTCAAACCACGATATGATTCATAACACACACACGCAAATTAATAAAAAATGATCAAATCAAATTTATCTCTGATGGTAATTGTAGTCGCAAGTTACGTAAGAATTTGGTACAATTATAAGATACAAAATGGATACCAGACTGAAACTAACTAAATGTGGGTTTTTTTTTTGTTTTTTTTTAAAGACAAAACAAAAAGACAAAAAAAAGACAAAAGACAAAACGAGGACATGCATGGCTGTTACAATGTAAGGTGTTTTGAAGCAAAAACAACAACACATAATGTAAGGTCCGTGTTAATACTCTCTAGTAGGATGACGGAACGATTAGCAAATATTGACTTTTCCAAGTTAATCACGTGACACAGCTCATCGAATAAGAACTGTTTGGCTGACCAACTATATTATTTCACATTACATATGTTCCTTAAACAAACATATCTCTCATTAACTTTGTTTATTAAACAAACACATCTCTCATTACCTATGTTCATTATACAAACATATCTCTCATTACCTATGTTCATTATACCAACAGATCTCTAATTACCTTTGTTTAATCACAAGAATGGTAAAAACGATGTAAGAAAGCAAAAAACGAAAAAAAAAGGGAAAAAAAGGGAATGAAGAAAAAAACAATAAATGATCGAAATTTAAGGAATCATTTATAAACAATGTGTTATATCGGATATAATAGATACAAAGAAAACAATTATTAATGAAAGGAGATTAAGAGTTAATTTTAAATTATCTTTTTTAAGCAATATGCTAGTGGAAGATTACCCCAGAAATGGTTATAGTAATATGTGCACGATAAAGGGATAAAATGAAAGGACCTGTTCATGTGCTTGCAAAAGTCTTAAAGCTTGGACAATAGAAGCCAAAACATAAGAAACTGCAATGACGTGCTATTAACAACATAACTATATTTTCATGAAATTCTTACAATGTGCAAAATATTCTGAAATAATCTGCCATTCTAAAACCTATGATCAAATGTTTCCATTGGTTTGTTGAACAACTATTGTTCTCAGCCATGAGTAAACTACAAGACCTACCATATATAGAAGTACGGTCATTGATTTCAAGCTTCAGTACACAAAATGTTCAGATTGTCATTATCTTGTTCGAATTATTATTGAATGACGTCACAGATACGTCACTGTATTTTTTTTTATCGGCTGTAATGTAACTTAAGGGAAGATACATAACTAAAGTATACATTAATATTAACGCCTAGCTCGCGTATTAATAAGATAAAATATAGTACAAACTACAATAGATAGCCGATCAGTATCTTTAAATTAACTGATTAAGCACAAAATAGTAATGTTATGTACTGATCATTATATTACGTAATATACACGTTATCGTAAACCATACAACATATTATGTTTACAGTTGGCTTTAAATTCCATAGATTACAGAACTAACCATGAACAATGAACAAAGGCAAAAAAAAAAAGAAAAGCACAAACCACCCCAACAAAAACAAATATAAAATTACTAGCTGTAAGTGAATGTGAATGATGCATAAAATGTCATTACTTGTAACAAAAAACTGATAAAGGAAATATTTAAGCTAAATGAGAAAAGAAAACCTAAATAAATGACGTCATTTTAACTGGAAAAGTCTTGAAGTTCGATATACACCAAAACTTCGATATAACAGATCACTCATAGATTAATATGCAATTGCTGACCTATGATAGAGAGCATAGTGACTCTAACACATTATATGCATTTCCAATAATATCACTTTATGAAAAAACGCAAAGAGTAAAAAAACTAATTATTTTAAATGGTTTCGAAGTTAATACAAAAATACGTATCAGTTTCATTGTAATTGTCGAAAGACAAAAGTAAGCATAGGAGGTTAAATCATTTCACTTTCAAGTTACATTGGTAGATTATACAACCATCTTTACACTTGGCTTATTCTCTCTCAAAGATATACAATTGATATCATATTAATCTGAAGACACATCAATCCCCACACCACCCCCCCCCCCACCCCTACCACCCCAAAGTTCACACATTTCAGAGTGATTGATCCGTCTTGGACGCTGAAAACGTTACATAAAAGAATGACAAATGGGTTTCCTAACTTTTAGTTAGTTAGGTGGGACCCATCGATTGGGATATTCAAATTCCAAGTTCCCCTTGACAAGCTTGACTTTATTAGCTGAGAGGAGGCCTTGGCTCTGGTGAGGGGTAAGGAGCCTTCTAGATTAGGAATCAGGTGGACAGAGTGCTTGCGAGCTAAATCGGTCCGCAGCGTACAGCACAGTCACCGGGCGGTCTCTAATTTAGGTGGATTCTCTCGGGGAGGATGATCCCAGGTATTGGGCCGTTGTCAATCTCTCCGCTGGTGTCTAATAGTTTCTCTGTTTTGTTTATTGTTATTTTTCTGCTTCCAAATGTTGAAGGAAATTGTCTGTACTTATGCATACCCTATTAAACTTTTCCACTTTTATATATTTTCCAGTTCCTCCCACAATTGTATTCACATAGGATCAGAAATGGACGACATAGAAGGAAAGTCACGCATTCAAGATAGTGTAACACAAAACTGAAAACAAACATTTGAACTTGTAATAGATTTTGATTAAGTAAAGATATAAGAATTAATAATTAATAATACTAATACATAAATAAAAAATTGTCATTTTATTTGATTTGAACACAAATTTGTTTATTTTGGGTCAACTTGTACTTTCCTGAATGTTGGGTCAACTTGGCATTTCTATTATCTGGTGGTAGCGTAAAGAGTGGTTTAATGATTGGCTATACATTCATCGTAAATAAACATTAAAGAACTGAGACAAGAATAACACTCATTGCCTCTGATTTTGGAACTGTTTGGAGTTACTATTACGTAACATCAGTATGGTATTACTGTTACGTAACATCAGTATGGTGTTACCAATACGTAACATCAGTATGGTATTACCATTACGTACCACCAGAATGGTATTACCATTACGTAACATCAGAATATTGTTACCATTACGTAACATCAGTATGGCATTACCATTACGTAACATCAGTATGGTATTATCATTACGTAACATCAGTATGGTATTACCATTACGTAACATCAGTATGGTATTAACATTACATAACATCAGTATGGTATTTACGTAACATTAGTATGGTATTACCATTACGTAACATCAGTATGGTATTACCCTTACGTAACATCAGAATACTGTTACCATTACGTAACATCAGTATGGCATTACCATTACATAACATCAGTATGGTATTATCATTACGTAACATTAGTATGGTATTACCATTACGTAACATCAGTATGGTATTACCCTTACGTAACACCAGTATGGTATAACATTACGTAACATCAGTATGGTATTACCATTATGTAACATCAGTATGGTATTATCATAACGTAACAACAGTTGAACTCTTACTGAGGAGTATATTCTGAGTAAATGCAGCAAACAATATCATCAGTTAACCCGTTCAATGTAACAAGGGATTATACATTTCACTATATTAAATATCAGTAGTTGATCCGTTCCATGTTACAAGGATTAAGCTTTAGTTAATCATTGCAAATTCATAACTTTATCGTTACCTAAATTCACCTATGATATTATCCAAATGACATTTAATCTGTATGATAAAGAACATAATTACGTATTCTCTATGTTATCAAACAGCAGTGAATCCGTTCCGTGTGTCACGTGTCAATAGAAAGTAATGAGTTCAGCAGAATTGGAAAGGCTAAGTCCTCTCAAGACTATTTTAATTTTATTTGAAGCTAAAAGACGAGAAACGTTGAAGATTAATATTTACTCGCAAAATAT
>JAIPMN010033297.1:0-10279 GCA_020650975.1 Apostichopus californicus
CCCCCCCCTTGCCCCAACCCCTTCCCTCCCTTTGTTATGTAGTTGTGCTGTTTAGAAAATACTGGATGGCAAACATTGGCTCAGTGGGTAACCACAATTGAGGACAAGTGGATAAGAGGCAAGTATCTCCTAAGTCAAGATTCATCTATCATCATTGGCCTATTTGATAGAGATGCTCAAGATGATTACTGTAGTATCCTCCCCGGTGCACCCCCCCCCCCTCCCTCCCCCATTCCTTCATTTTGTGTAAACTTTCTTTGATAAAAGGTACTTTCTCGTAGCGAGAGATACATTACAGTATAGCTTCCTGTGTGAACTAGCACTCTCGTGCCCAAAGTAAAAAGAGACAAGCAAAACATTTCTGGAAGAAGGGGTTCAGGGGGTAGACCTAATGATCATTCTTGTAGCTATGGCTTAAATACTTTTGCTTGTGGTCTTGAAGTGCATGTAAAAGTGTAGGTTACAGGAGCCTACCTTTGGCCCCCTTCTGTTTCCAAAATGTTTGCTCTTCCTGAAAATTGTTGGTATTCAAAACAGCACAATTCTTCCATATGCATTATGGGTAGTACTGTTTAAAACATTTCCACAGCACTCCTTTTATTTTGTTTCAGAGTAGAGGGAAATTGGTCACACAGAACATTTGTGTGGTTACTATTTATTTTAATTGCTATAAAAAATATTCCAGTACTCAGGCAAGAATGCTTGGTTGGATATACATTCTCAGTCTGGAAGTGTCCAATTTTGTTACAAGCAAGTTATATGCAATTAGTTATGAAATAGAACTTTGCTGTATTATCAATAAATATGTGTGCTTGACATGGTCTTACTTTGCCCTGAAGTTAATATGCAGGTAATATTGGATATGATTTGATAAGTTAGTAACACAATAATGAAGGAAGACATTTTCATGTTTATTTAATAAATATAATATAATTTTGGAATTGCAAATGTAAATAAAGGCTTGTGAACATTAATACAACAAATGTGACCATCTCATTATTCTTTCAAAATACAGCACCATTTTATCATCCAAGCAACCCCCATTTTACAAAATTTGCTCAAAGATCCCTTCCCCTATACAAAAATGGTAGTTGTGCGTTGCTGAATATGTTTAAATACTCTCAAAAGTGGAAATGTGACTTGAATAATAACAATTATTGCTTAAATATAAAACTCTTTGAACTTACTATAAGTCTCTAGTTGTTTTTACCACACACAGCATGATGAATCCATATATAGTTTTAATAGTGAACAATACCTTTTGCAAGATTTCCCATAAATGATACAAATCTAGGATAAAATTTGTGGAATTGGTTAAACATTTCTGGGATTTTAAAATTTGAGGTATAACTATATAACTTTGCACTCTGGCAAGGTATCTCATTTCTTGTTTCCTTCAAGCTGTAAATAATTTTCAATATACTCATTTCTTCAATCTGGAATTACAACTGGCAGATGTCCTTTTTAATATTATTATTAATATTACCAACATTTCTATAAAGTTTGACAGATCGTATCTGTTGTGACTTGTCAAAATATCATAGCTTGGAGCAGTTACCATTTAATAATGTACTGGAAATCAATAATGTACTGAGCATCTTTGAAGTTAGCTTAATGTAATTGATTAAAAACAAAATACACTTTAAACAAAAGAATTTTTTACTCATATAACAAACAATGGTGTAGCATTATGCGTGAGGTGCTAGAAAATTCTTTCTGGGAAAATGCTACAGGGTGGTTCAATACCATACATATGCACACCTATGATTTAAGAGTAGAGAAGCACAAACATATTTGAAAACAGACTTGTTTGGAGAACATGATACAGGCAAAACTCTGTATTTCCAGGATTAAGGCAAGATAAACATGGTTTAGTGTCACAAGAACATATAAAGTTATTTAATAGAAGATAAATAAAAATCTTGCAAAGTTGTCACCGGAATAAATTAAAATGGAAGAAATGTACATCACACACGTAACATAAAAACAATAATAAGAATTCAAACATGACCACACTTAATTAAAAATGAATAAGATGATACTGGTATCATTCCAATAACTGGCACAAATAATGCAGACATTTTAATATTTATCAGCCTCAAGTATTAAGTGAGCTATAATGGTGAATTTGATGAAGTGCCCGGCGTTGTTGTCTATTGCACTCAATGAAATCCTTAGTATATTGGTTAACCTCCTTTAAATGTTCATCTTCTACCTCGGGAAGGAGCTCTCGCATAAATTCAACAATTCTAAAGAGATATTCTGTATTTGGTCCAGCTCGACCTGAGGAGCAAGCTATATCCTTGGCAATATCTTCAGATGATGCAGGGCCAAGATAGTTTCTGTTACAAGGTGTTGCTACATAGGCCAAAACTGAAAGCTCTGTACCGTCTTGTGCATAGAACGTTAGTGTGAGTAGTTGATAATCTCCGGTTACTACTTCTCTCATGTTGAGATGTTTCAAAGCACCTAAAACCTGCTCTTCTCCTTTAACCTGGAATGCCACGCCCCATGTTGTTCCCTAAAGAAACAAGAAAATAAAGTCAATTTTAAAGTCAGCACTGGTTCCAGAAATTAAACTCTTGCAGGCAACTTGATTTTCAAGGATGCAAATTCGTTCTGTACTGACACTATGTGTTAACCAATGGATACTATAACATTCTCCATCTTGATTCCTCTTTGCAAATTAATTAGCATTTGTAGGAATGGGGTGGATCTAATTTAAACAATTACGATCATGCTTAAAACAAAGCTCTTACAACAGAAACTACACTCTGCTGACCTAAACACACAAGTTGTCTAGTAATGGTCCTTTCTCTGCCCTCTCTAATATGAAGCAGTGAGAGGATACAATTTTCCAAGCTCAATATCCCTCTAAGTCATTGGCTCTTTTGTTCTCACCTCCACTTTTTTTTATTTTCGTCTTTTATTTCTTCATCTTGCTGCATCTTTTCAATATATTTTTCAGTTATTTGCATATCACAGAAGTAGCTATTTACAAGCTTTGAGAGAAAACACTTCAAAGTATCCATTTGTCAATCTCCAAACATTTTCAATTTCATGAAGTGTCTGCAAAAAGGCTCTAGCTGTCAGCTAGCAACTTTCGTCCTTAATTAAAATTCTGATCAAGTCCAGCCTCTATGCAGATGCTGCATATATCATGCTGCTCGGCAACATAAGTGGATAATGTTTCCTTTTTTTTTCCTTTATGAATACCGAGATTATATAGTTCTACAATGGAATTTGGAAGGCAGTTGTTTCAATATTAAATAAGTTCAACTCAGGAGAGATTACAGAGGTTGGCAAAAAGGTTTTAAGTCAAGAACGACTAGTGATGTGAACTCAAAACACGAGTTGGACAAGCAGAGCGGTATACTTCCGTGGAAAGAACTGTTGCTTTTGTACTGAAATTTGTCCCACCTTGCAAACACTTGCCTACCAAATACATATTGCTAGTTTGTCAATTCAGATGATTTACCTAAGCATTTGTAATATTCCAAGACAATTGTTTCACTCGTTTTTATATAAGTCGCCTGAACAGGTAACCTTGAACAAGCCCTTGCATACTTTCAAAATTATATGAAGCTGGTCATTGTGTATAACTTTGCATTTTTATTATAGTCTATTACAGAAAGGAATGATGTAACAAGTTGATAAAGGACAGTTAAGAGAAGAAGAAGCATTCTGCCATAACATTGAAATGTACTGATGAGTGCGCGAATCAGAATCAAGCCGAAGAGGGTTACACGGTGATATGCCACCTTTGAAATCTAGTCACTGGTTTGGGAATACACTTGCCGTGGGTTAGCCTATCTGTCACTTAAAACTAAACCATTAAACCATCTTCCTACCTACGAGATCTATCTAGATAAGTGGATAACACTACTTCTCTACGTCTGGTCTTTAAATGGTTGAGTATCATGTACCTAATTTAATGCAAACTACAACATTGTACAGATATGCCACCTGTAATGTTGGCATAGTAGTTGAGTTGGCATAGATGTTAAACAGTTTCATTTGTTTGTGAACTACTATATACCAATGAGTTTTGAGTACCAACCTATGTTTATTCTGTTGGGCGAAATTTAATGGAGACCTACTCGCCAATTTCTGTTCCAGCAAGAATTTTAAAAACATAGCTAGTGGGTTTTTAACATCCTCTAATCCGTTCAAATTTATGTCACATTGAATATTTACTCTTGTACCTTTCCATTGATGTATGGCACATGGTATTATTTTCTTTGGGGACTTTTCGGACATGAAACTTGATCAAACCTAGCACTTTTGGGCAAGGAATTTGCTCTTTTTGCAAAAATTCCAAGCGCTCATGTGACTGCAGGTCACCCTGTTACGTACATGTGCGGAGCCGGTGGAGGAATATTTTGATGAAGCTATTCACTTCAGCACTATTAACACTACGCCGACACTCTGTCATACTGTTAAAATCGAAATGCCTACGAATTGTATAGTAGGTGGTTGCAAAAACACTTCTGAAAAAATGAGATTTAAGTTTTTTCTCATTTCCCAGTCATCAAACCGACGATAAACGTCGCGGACTTTGGATTAATTTTGTAAGTCGCACCCGCGCAAACTATCTCACTCGCAGGGTTTCCCACTGTCTGCAGGCGAATATATGTTCAGCGCACTTCACACAAACATGTATTATATGCAGTATTATCTACGCAGAGGCCCTCTAAAGCCACAATTAGCCACAATTACCCTGTTATTCTCATGTGCATACTCAATTGTTTATCTTCAGCCGTGGTTTACCCAATAGGTGCAAGAAAAAAAGATCATATTACACAAAAGTACACAGTACAATAGGCCCTCTTTTGCAGAACCAACTACACGACACTACGCACAGAGCTAACTGAGTGATGAACACTAACACGTACAGACGATATGTATTGTAGGCATATTGTACTGAGACGGTAACAGTTTTTGCATTTTTAAAATTTTGAAACTCTGTATGGAATCTGTCACAGGTTTTTTTTTTCTGTGGTGTTCCCTTTGCTTTTGTGGAGTTCAGACGTTCTGAAAGCTTTACACTATGGCAGTGAGACTGAGACATACCCAAAGCTTTACATTTCGTGGATTCGATTAATATGGCATCCACTGACTGGAAACTTACTGCAAACACGATTCGTTGCAACAACAAATTAAAATATACCCGAGATGTTGACATATTTCACAAGGTAGGCATTTCAAATGTGGCAAGACCTCGATACCCTACGGCACAGTAAGTGTACTGGCCTATAATAGCAGCGAAATATGACCAGACTTTTAGGCAGTGCTTTTTAACCATTATTTACTTTTAATTGAAGAATTGCTACCCAAAATGAGTTAACAAATGTGTGAACAATTCAAACAACCATTTCTTTCTCACAGCAGCATGTTTATTGGAAGAGTGAATTTAATCAAAGGCTCACTTTCTTATCAGAAGTACGTGGAAAGCCCATTGTTATTGTTCGCGGTACACTCCGCAGAATGACGTCACAAGGTGACCTGTAAGTTCATGACCTTTTACACGTCAGGTTTCTGGTCAGTGAGAATTCGCTAACTTTGACATCAAATTTCTCTGTCCCTTCAAACTGTCCGTCCATCAAACTTACTGTCCCTTTCAACTAACCGGGAGCCATAGTATTATTTGTGTACTATGAGCCTCAAGTTATGCATTTGAACAACTTTGAAGCTAAAAAGGGAAATGGAGAGGCATATCATTGATTGTATCACATGGACAATTTTGGTTTTTTGAGAATACACTATCTGAAACTTATGACCACAATCTTATTCACATATATTTATGGGACTTTATAAAACAAAAGGGGGAGGGGGGAAGAACTCAGTACACCTACCTGGTCTTCTTTCACAAGTGTAGCTACTCTTCCAGGCTATAAAATCAAAGAAAAGGGTGAAAGTTAAGAATTGAATTTATTCATATTCACATAAAATCAAAGCTACAAATTGCAACATGTACGATTAAAAACTATGTATGATTTAAACACTACTTCACAAATGTATGGAAACCATGGAAGGAGGGAATTACATCATAGCATGCAAGATATATGTAGGTGTAAGTAATTACAACCCTGACGAACAAAGTTATTACAGGTTTATTCGAGACAAACCTCAAACAACCCTATAAAATATGTCCACTAAATACTCTCTTGACAGCAGATATCTGCAAAGTACCTTTTTTGAATCCATAATATATAATGGATTTGAAATCTATTCTAAACCAAGAACCAAATGCTGCATGTAAGCCAATCATTTTGTATTCACTTTGCCATCTGCTGAGATTTACGATATCTCCTCTCTTGAATTGTTGATTATTGCAATAACTTTCAGATGGAGGTACATGTTTTAACTACGAACATAACATCAGTTTAACGAATCCCTTTGGCCGCAAACCAGGCTGTTACAACTTCGGCTGTCAGGATTCATAAAGTGTCATTTGCGGAAGACCCAAATGTTGCATGTATAGTATTACAAGCACACACCGTAAGTACAAGAAAAGATTATTTAGGCAGAAATGATGGACAGTGCCACATGTTTAGTCCAAGTTTAGATGGACTGCATATCACACAATAGCTATCTGCTACTTAATGCACAAACCCTATCAAAACATTCATGTGTCAAGCAACATTTTACAAACATAAACAAGATAGGCAGGCCTGCAACACATCATTCCCATAAAACCATTATTCATGTTAGATGCAAAGGCAGTTTTAACATTGGCAGTGGGTAAATATGATATTGTTGTTCTGCATAAACGGAGCAATGATTCACAAATAACAATTTATTAAACAATACAACCTGTCTGCTTGGCTGAGCAGACTAACTTGAAGGCCTGATAGAACAGAAAAGTTCTTTGGCTTTGCTAGTTCTCTATTGTGGAGCAATGATTGATAATTGCAAGGGTCATGGGCACACATCCTATGTCGTAACTGTTACTTGGTTTGAAAGGGGTGTTACTAAAACGAATGACAATTGCGTTACACATAACGAATGACAATATGTTGTACACACTAAAAAATTGCGTTGACTAAAACGAATGATAGTGAATGACAGCACAGACATTTGCTTCAACCGGATATCACAGTTCAGACTTCGTGGGTATATTAAAGCCACGCAAACCGAGTGGACGCGAAGTGCGTGGCTTATAGATCTAGTAAAGTACGGACAAGATGCAAACGCACCTTATAGTAAGCGAAATTGTAAGTCTGATTTTTAAAAGTAAATTTAACATCATTTTTCCGATATTAATTGTTAGAAACTAACAATACTATTATCTTGAAACGGCTAAAAATTTCAGGAAGAGTCCTTATATTGGACATTTCTATGAAAAAAAAAATGCATTTTATTTCTAGGGGGGGGTGGGGTCGCAAAAGGGACTGGAAAAGAAGAAAATTTGCGCCAGTTATGGAGCTACTCTGTAACAGTGGCGTAGGGAAGAGGGGGGCATCTTTCTATATAAATCTACAGAGGTAAATGTCAAAGGCACAGCACTCAAGCGCATTCTCACACAAAAACTTTCCCTGTGGTTACTATCCATAAATTACACCAAAACCCTGCAACCATGTAACATGCAATTTTCCTCAAATCATTTTTGCGCAGAAAACCAATAACCGCATTTACTCCACTCCGTTAATCGTTCTATCTCCACTCACCATCGTCCTTCGTTGTCATTCGTTGTCATTCGCTGTCATTCGGTGTCATTTGCTGTCATTCGCGAATGATAATTAACCCTGTACAAAATCAATTTTCATTCGGTCATTCGCTGTCATTCGTTTTAGTTTGTCCCTTTGAAAGTAGTCCTAACGTTAGGTCTAAACATGTTGAAGCGTTTACTAAGCTAGACTTAGCCTAACGCTAGTAACTAACTGGCCTAGCTTTCGGCTGTGCACACTACAGTTGAGTTAAACTGAGCAACGTTGTGATTACTTCGGATCAATACTCTTTGTGGTGAATACATTTCACAGCCAATTTTACGGCTTAAGAGTTCAGGATGTGCTTATAATGTAATGATGGTAAAGGATAAAGGAATCTTAAAAGTTATCGGCTAATACTTACCGAACCTGTCACACCTCTATAGCTAATGCATCCCTGCCAGAATCTACGAACGAACCCCTTTACGTAGCCTATTTTCTTCTCTGAAAACTCAAAGTTTGGCTTCCAAATTAGAGATCCATATCCAAAAATCCAAAGCGATGAGTACATTGACAGTCCTTCAAGAGGATTTCCGAACTGTTGGGGAGGCATTTTCCTGTTTTGTTGTTAAATCTTTGCGTACAATGAAGTTTTCCTGCAGTGTTATCCTATAACGAAGTGTGCTTTTACACATGACCGTAGCCACAACTTGGCAAGCAATCACTATTATTTGTTGACATATGACGTTACCGGATGCACAAGCATGCGTACGTGGAAAACCGGATATATGAATAATCATATATACAGTCACATGGTCTGTTTCAGTCAATCACAAGTGAGTTTTATCATGGGGGCCGTGCTGGCATGATGTCAGTCAAAGTCGTTGTTCCGAGCAACGCGGGTACTGACGCAATAACGTGGGTGGTTGAATGAATGATGCAATGATAAACATGTGCGCTTGTAAGATGATATAAACAAACGAAGCTCGTGGATTGTCACGGGTAGATCGATGAAATCAAAATACAAAAAAACAAATTGTGTTAATCTCGATATTATATCTTATTGAGTAAAGGATTAGTTGCTTTTTAGACACTTGTAACCAAAATAAATTAATTTCAGTTACATTCATGTGTGAATGAGCTCGTCTCTTTTACTTTCGGAGGGAACCGTGACTGACCTTCGTGGGTCCTTTGAAATGCAAGTCCTCTGTGCTTCATCATGGAGGTAAAAACAGTCTGTTTTTACCTCCATGGTTCCATTTAGTCGCTAATATTTTCATTGGTCTCACAATGAAGACGACCGGTTTAACCTATTTATGGCAACATGACGTTTTAGATCTATAGTTGGTTTTGTAACTAGTAGGAAAAAATCAGATCCTTTTTATATTTATCAAGAGATCGTCAGCAAACTTGTTTCCTTCTGGTAAGATAACTGACCAGATGTTTGTTACCCAACTGTCAAACGGGTCTCCGTCGCAATCAGTATATAGAGATGATCAGGGGTGCTGCCGCGGTAGCAATTTGCTATCCTTCATGGTCAGCAAAGAAAATTGTGTTCGGCCATCATCACATGACAGGCTATACCTATAGAAATGGTCCGCTGCAGATTGGTGTTTTGAGCCGGGTGTAACCGTTAGCATGCATGTATCCGTCGCAAAAGTGGTTGGGGTGAGAACCCCCTTCGTTAACATGTGAACGCTGATCCTTTTAATATTTATCAAGAGATCGTCAGCAAACCAAGTGTCTTCATACGTTTATGTTACGATCAGTGTAAACAACTCCCTGGTGTAACTTAGCGAGTACACAATAACGGGATCCGTCCACGAAGATCCTCCTGTCTTTTGGACAGCTTAATTGTTACCAATAGAAAGTTGACATTCCGTTCGATTATGGAGAAGGCTCATTTTATCATTATCAGCCTATTACCTAATCACACGCACAAACTATTCATGATTTCAATTGAAATTTTTATTACAAACGCCAATTAACTATATATCATATGTCGGATAGTACTAAATGCCATCCACGAGGATCAATTCGCAAATGATGAAACGATTTTGAAGTAAGTTGACATTTTTGACAGCCTATTTTTCTTCAGTTTATCATCTATACACTTGACTCTTCTCATCACAGGCAGTGATTATGGTGTACTGAGTCAGACCTGCAGGACCCAGCCTTGTATGTGGATATAGTCCATTATTGTGGCCCCGGAGTTTTTTTTTAAAGGACGGCGACTTGTAAGCGGTATTAGAAAAGTAACAGTTAGCTATAGTGTATTGTTTTTTCTCATTTCCCTTCAGCCCCCCAGCCCCCCTACCCAAGTAAGTATACGGTACCGTGTAAATTGGAGACGAGCCGATTCCAGCCTGGCTATGTTTAAACCCGCCCCTCCGTCTCTTACGGTCGCTGTTGTACGATGTGCAAAACCTCATTTTGACCATACCGTTATGAATAAATCCTTGTTATTTGTCATTGTTCAAATACAAGTAATAAGTTCCGATCACAACAATAGCTTCCGATTTCATTGGCTGGTATCCAGCTTTGAATGGCCAAGATATTGATCCTTTGAATAGCCATTTTAAGTAAGTATAATTCGGAAGCAAATTCGTTAAATAAGCTTCACACATTAG
>JAIPMN010033300.1:0-19193 GCA_020650975.1 Apostichopus californicus
TTTTTATGCTATCTCTCTGGTTCAAATAACTAACACTCATCCTAATAGAACAAAGAAAATACCAATTTCAATACTGAAAACTGCATGTGTTGATTTTCATGTTGGTTTATTGTGTAAAGGCCCATATATGTTTATATCACCCAAGCATAGATATGTTTTGAAGTATCCAATCTCGTTAATAACTATTATTATTATTAAATTTATTTCTTGAACTTAGTCAGATCCTTCGTCCTGTTTCCTAAGCCAGGTCCAATTGAAATCATGAAAACTGACGTCTACTCGATAGAAATTAATCACAAAATATTAATATCCTTCGTGAAAACAATCATCTTCTGTCCTTAATCCTTCATACAGTTATTTGTATACAGTAGCACACATTGAAAATAGCGAGGGCCTAGCTTATCAATTTAACAAGAGCTGTTCAGTATCCAGTGAGAGTACAACATTTATCAAACAACCAGGATCAGACCATCGGACCATCAGACCATATTTCTTTGTGGAATTTCTCTCGCTCCCTCCCTTAATGTTGCCGATGGATTATTATCGAGAGCGTGGTGGCCAATTTGGCTAAGGCGTCGGACTCGTGATCCAAGGATTGCTGGTTCGATTCCTGCCTAGTTCATTACGTTGTGTCCTTGCTTTATCTCAATTGCCTCTCTCCACTCAGGTGTTAAAATAAATGGGTACCTGTGAGGTAACTTGTCATTGGGCGCAGTATATAACTGCTGCCGACTGGAGGGGTTGTCTCTGGGACAGGTTATCATTGACCAGTGGGAATATAACATCTGTAAAGCGCTTTGAGACCTATCGCTGGTATAAAGCGCTATATAAAATTAAATATTTATTTTATATTACAGCAAGTGAAAACAGAAAAATATGAATATTTTAGGGAGTTTCAATGGGAATGTGCACAAAAGGAGAAAACTCCACGTGTAGATTTTGTTCCTATGGTATACATCCATATTTGTCATTAGGGCAGTACAGTACAGTACTGTAGGTGCATCTTAAAAGTGTTGTGGGGTTCGGATTGGGTATAAATTTTTACTTTGTTCTGTCGGATCAATTTCGTGCCCACCTCTGATATAATTTAATACTTTGAAAAAGCCACATCAGACCCGCTGTGTACAGTGTTCCCTCTGTTGCATTTTATCTCTCTGTGAATGAAAGAATTTACTCCAAAGTGATATAAAACAGGTACGGAAATGACGCAAACTCATGAACATGAACATCTCTTTCAACTTCCCACATGTTCTGTTTGATTAAGCATGATCTTCTAAGATAAATAAAGCTATGAATAAATAAATAAGTAAAGAAAGGTAGAATGATCACATATGTTGCCATTGGTAACAGGTGACATTTTATGGCAGCATGGCAAGTAGTAAGGGCGCCAACAATAAATTGTTGTCTGTGCGATGGGTTGATTCAATCGCTGAATTATGGTACGAATAATTTGAGAGGACGATATTACGAAAGTGACTTCTCTGATTAATGATTTCAGATGAATTAGTCAGATCTATACAAAGTCAACATACAACTCGCTTTAATATGTTAAAGAATTGCCGAATGGTGACTATAAAACCAAACTGTGCCTATAAACATTGTAAGCAGCTTGCTATAGCTGAGTACAGCTTTGACACAGTGAACTTTGAATACATTTACAACATAAGTCTTTTTGGAAGGATTTTAGAAAGTCATAATCGAATGTGCATTCACTTAATATCTAATATGGAACGTGTTCCGGTTTGGCACAATATTGACTAGATTTAAAGCTTAATTTTGTCAATAATTAAAAAAAGAAGCATTGTGCATGAAACAACAGTATGTTACACAGTTTGCAATTGTCTTTGTAGTACATGAAAGTTAACTCTTGAAATAAACAGCAAAGCTGTCAAAAGCATTATATCAAAGCGATCAAAAGATTTGGAATAAATTGTTTGTGTAAATATTGTCATGGTAGTGATAAGTTCATATTGTAATCACACTGATGGCCATCCTTTGAACTGCTGAAAAACACAAAACAATGGCATATGAAGTTGATCTTTGAACTCGTAGCTTAGCCTGCTGTCAATTAACAGTCTGTTAATGGTTGTGATGCTTTTGTATTATTTTTCACGAGGGTTTTCCAAATTCATCAAAGTTGGTTTCAGTTGTGATATATACATACTGTAGCTGTGTGATTAGAGTGCTCAATCAGCACTCGGTGTGGATACGATGACAACGGGCTAGTTATTCGTTTCATACGTATCACGCACAGAAGTAACAGAACCTGACGTTGTTCACAGTACTTCCTCAAGCGCTTCAAGAGCAAACATTCTCTCCTATCCTGTATTCTCTTTAACGACGATAAGTTACGTAAACATGGTGGAAACAATTTTTGTGGTCAAGAGGAGAAGTAGGTGTCAATCTTCATTTTTGTTGATATGAGAAGACCGGTGGAGTGATGAAAGAACAAGCCTGGTTTTCATTTGGTGGACATTAATAAATGTCACTCAGTCGTTGCTCGCGGAGTGATGTGATGTAGGAGTTTAAAACATTGTTTCTGTGAACTTTTGCTGATTAAAACTATGTCTCATCGAACTGATGGTAAAAGACCTTCACACAAAAAGAAAAGACAATCAAGTCTACAAATCGGTCTTATCAAAAGGAAGAAGGTAGGGGCGCGTTTGATGCGTAGCAGAGGTATGGAGTGTGATATACACAGTACAGTAGCATAGAGTATAGAGAGGGGGGGGAGCTAGTGGGGGTGGGTGGGTCGGGAGGATGGTTAGTCAGAGAGAGTAGCAATCAGAGCAGAATGAGCACTTGCCTCCTCAGATGTGAAAGTTTTCACATCGGTCGTCCGGTCGATAACTTCAAAGATTTATGTACGTAAGGAGTGGTTTTAACTCACTGCTGATAACTGGTGATTATGGCAAAGGAAATCCTGGGTATGTAAACAGTGTGAAGGATGAAGGAAGGGAAAAAAAATTAGGGAAGCAGTAAAGGAATATAAATCTTTGTTTGATTTAAAAGTAGAAAAACAAACTTAGGGAATATTGAATAAAGTTACATTGTTTGGGTGGATGTAGATCAAGAATGTACCTTAAATAGTAAATACTGTTAGCATGCATATACTCCAGTTAGTGAAAGGTATTATGCAATCTGTATTTAGTATGTTAGGGTATTTCCATCATTGGTAGCTAATGTGTATGTATCCAATTTAGTAAAACAAATCTATCCATGTTCATTAGGTCAATGAGGTAACAATGTAAGTGAAGCACAATGATTATGTAAAATGATGGCAAATTGTTAAACTGATAATTATTCATGCATTTACAGTAGATTAAAGTAATAAAGTAACAAAGTCAACAGCGTGGACAGAGGAAAAACTATGTTAAGAGTGCATGACAAACTTGTACTATAAGCACAACACCATGAGCAAGACCACAAGTAGACTCTCCCCCCTCCCTCCACACCCCCCTCTTTGGTATGAGTACAAATATGAGTACAAGAGTCTAAGCATGAGTATGTGCACTTGTTAGATGTGTAAGTACCTATATATTGTAGATTCCAAAATATGCCCCGATGAGTACATTACAACTGTGCTTAAATACGAATGGTACCGTACAAGTTCAAAGAATCACTAAAAGTCTGGGGTATATGGTCACAAACTACATATATCATACCATAAAGCCTACTCTGGTGTATGAAGTCACTCATCAAAGTACATACTGTACATGTTATACAGTAAATGATACCTACTGTACTGTAGGCTGGTGTATGAACGAGGTCACTCATCATAGTACATACATGTCATATAGTAAATGAAGCCTAGGCTGGTGTATGAATTAGGTCACTCATAGCACATACATGTCATACAGTAAATGAAGCCTAGGCTGGTGTATGAAGTCACATACATACCATACACTAAATAAAGCCTAATCTGGTATATGAGAACACTCATACAGTAAATAAAGCCTAGTCATGGTCAAGAGGGCTTTAGATGTGGAATAGCACCAAGAGGACTAGATATGTATGCATTGGGGAGAACAAGGTGAAGCAAAGTACTAGTGGAGTACAAACAGTGGAATATATCTCCTAGTGCTTTAATTCTGCGGTAGTATGAAACTTTTATCCAAAGAGAACACTAAATACATGGAAAAATATCACTAAATGTAATAATAAATAATAATAATCAGGAAGTTCTTGTTACGACGCTTTAGAGACCACAAATGTGGGAGAAGCCCGCAAGGGGCTGATGGATTACAACTTTCACGTCAGGTGGCTTCCAATTCAACATTTTAACTCAAATTTGGAATCTTTTCATTTAAGAAAGTCATTTTAGAAACATGAGAAATCATAGAGGAAGCAGTGCTCAACTGAAGTATATAGGATATGCGAAATGTAATATAAAGTGAATCTTCTTTTGTAAAAATTAATTGTGATTTTTGTTTTCTGTTTTGATCTCGCCAGGTCCTTTTGATGGGTAAGAGCGGGTCCGGTAAGACCAGTATGAGGTCCATCATATTTGCCAACTATATTGCCAGAGATACCCGGAGATTAGCAGCCACAAGTAATTAAATCCGATATTTTTTAAATTTGTTGTACATAATAAGAGTCCAGGGTACTGTTTGATAAACGGTGTGTACTCGTTTACAGGTCACCTGTTATCAGATCTGGCATTTTTTCTAATTTTACTGAGTTTGCAAATGGTTGGTTAGAATTATGGAGAGCTTATCATACATACACATTGAAATGGTATAAGTATACTACAGGCAAGTATGAAGTGATTAAGGAACACTAGATATCCAGTCAAGAAGATTGTTTGATACTTATACTGTCATCACCCCTCTTACCAGTCGATAGTTATCCTACCAGATATCCCACCCCCCTCTCACCCTCCCCCACCCCTCTCACCCTCCCCAACCCCTCTCCCACCCCCTCCTACTTCAAAGTAGGAAGTTTGTTGTATTAATGGCACAGGCCAGCGGTCCACAAACTTTACGGCCCACGACCCATGAGTCTACATGAGAACTGAGGCCGCGACGCACCAGACCTCCTGAACACAGATTTGTTTCTCAGAATACAGTAAAGCTAGCTTTGACTATGGATGTTGACAAAAAATGTAGATAAAAATTTTGACATCTGGGAAAATCTTGCAACCACAAAATATATTTGGGTCGTTCCCCATAGCTTGTGGACTTTCGGCATAGGACAATTGGTTATTTTCACTGTTTTGTGGCTTTCCTGTATAACCAGCTACCACTGTATAATATATTAAGAAAGTAGTGAGTGAGTGGGGAAGAAAGGGAAGGGGAGAGGTCCAATTCCTTATCGTTCAACAGTTATTCAGTGTGTAGTATGTATGCTTTCACTGTGTAGCATCTACCAGTCCTCCAGGCACTAAATGCATGCAGGAGAGATAAGTTTCTACTCTCTGCTTGTTACATTAGTGTCACAGAAGATGATTAATACTGCAATCTAACACTTCGAAAACAAACAAAGATACTCAGTTGTCGGCCTACCATACATTCATAGTAGATTCACATTGGCCTAGCTTACTTTCTAATGTGTAAGAAATCAATGTTACTAAACATTCATGTGACACTTTGGTTTCAATACTGTCTCTTTGTTTTTGTCTCACAGTCGATGTTGAACACTCTCATGTGAGATTTCTGGGAAATCTAGTACTTAACCTCTGGGACTGTGGTGGGTAAGTATAAAACAAACTATGTATTACTCTATTCGGTGTTATCACATTTTACAGTCAGCCCATGTCAGCAATTGCAGTCTGCTAGGAGTATGTACAGTAGTTTGAGGGGGGAGGGGAGGGATGGTGCAGGGTTGTATGTTGGGGGGGGAGGGACGAGGGAGGGTTGCATGGTGTAATATGTGTACATTTTAAGGTGGATCCCTAGATTCCATTTCGATTCAGTCCTGTCATATAATCTGAGCTATCAATCATCACTAAAAAGCTCAACTCGAAGAAAAAACAAAAATTCAGAGGGCATTGTCAGTTCCAATTTGTCTTTTTTTCCTTTCTCTAACAGGCAAGAGGCTTTCATGGAGAACTACTTTGCCAGCCAGAGGGACAACATTTTCCGGAATGTTGAAGTTCTCATATATGTCTTCGATGTGGAGAGCAGAGAACTGGAAAAAGATATGCATTACTACCAGAGTTGTCTGGATGCCATCCTGAAAAACTCAAAGGAGGCCAAAATATTCTGCCTCATCCACAAAATGGACCTGGTGCAAGAAGACCAAAGAGATCTTGTAAGAAGAATAGAGAAGACAGAATTTATTTTAAAATGTCTCCTGTTGTGATATTGGACTTCATTTTTAATTCAGAATTGATAAAATAGAGCTAAGAAAATTCATCTTTTTTTTATTACTATTTTTTTTCCCGTCTTCACTGAAAATCCATAAAGATATCAATTTTCTTAAGTCACATGACCAAATAAACAATTTTTAATATTCAAGACAATAATGAAAAGAGAAAAATTGAAAAGAAAAAGAGGTTTGGTTCAATTTTATGGAAGGATCTCGGTCCGGTCGCAATTGTTGTACGTTTGGCAATTGTTTTGCATCGTTGCAGAACACATGATACATTTTAACTGCTGCGATTGTCAGTAAGTACTGCATCTTGACAGGCAGAGAGAAACCACATGGCTGATTGCACTAATGTGGCTTAACTCAACAAGTATTCCTTCTTATATTTTATGTGTGTTCGACAAAAACGATGAAATGTCGACAGCCGCAAATTTGACCCTGCGGAAATATATTAGTCTATTTTAATTAAATTATACTGTCATTAATTGTAGTTGGTATCTGTTTTATCAGTCACCTGTCAACCATCGTCGAAAAATATCAAAATATTGCACAATACAAATTAAACAGACAGAAAGCAGATGATAAAATCATCGACCACAATTTCTTCTAACTTTAAATACTTTAAATGATTAAAATCTGTGTAGATTATGATAAAACTTTTAAGTTACAAATTTGTTCGAATTTCTCTCTTTTTGACAGATTTTTCGACAAAGAGAAGACGATTTGAAACGTTTGTCTAAGCCCTTGGAATGTACCTGTTTCCGTACCTCCATATGGGACGAGACACTGTACCATGCTTGGTCCTCCATCGTCTACCTCCTCATACCCAACGTGCAACAGCTGGAGAATAATCTCAAGCATTTCGCTAACATTATCGATGCTGACGAAGTACTTCTCTTCGAGAGAGCAACATTTCTGGTAAACTTCCCCCCCCCCCCATTTTCGTCTGTAGTACTTCCATCTTTTATTACAGCATATTAGCAAGCATTAGGTTTAGTTGTGAAAAATGAAACTAAGTAAAAAACTAAGCTAAACATGACATATTCAATCACAGGTGGTCCTATGGTGTGATTTTTTATTAAGTTTAAGTTCTCACGTATGAAAGTTTCACTACAAAGCCAGATAAATCTATTCCAAGGTACTTCTCCAAAGGATTGAAAGGAGATAGTTATAAAAAAAGTCACTCCAGAAGCCAAAAATGCTGATTTGCTACATTTATTCTGTCAGTGATGTGATCAAAACTTGGTGTAAAATGATGAGAGCTTTTGACTCGTTAAGTACGGAATGGAGATCTTTGCCTTTGAGATGTGCAACAAGGCTAACTAACTTTTCAAACACAAGATGAAGCAAGAAGCTGCCTTCAGCCAATCACAATGCTACATTTGGTCACATGATAACCTAGACCAATCAATCTACAGCAACGTTATTCTTCTTATAAAATCAATAAGTAGGCAAAGTTAAATCGCTAATCTACATAACGCATCTGTTGCATCTGTTCAGAGGGCAATCATAAGATCAATACATTATCCAAAAACTTGGTAAACAAGAAAAAAATGTCTGAATTTGATTGACAAGATCAAAGATATCCAACCTCCTTGAAACATTTACTCTGATCAGACATTGAATAAACATGATGTTTGAAGAGTCATGTAAATTTAATTGCAAGTCCGTCATAAATTAGAGGGTCATTGACAGCAAAATGTAAAGCATCTTTGCTGTTTCGTCGTGATCCGATAACCCAGACCATCTGTCGTGATCAAGGGCGTAGGAACCGGTGGGGCTGGGGGGCGCCAGCCCCCCCAGTGAAAAATATGGTGGGGCGGAAGTATCATTCCGCCCCCCGCTCCGCAAGTCAGAAAACCCCTTTTTCATTTCCAAATGAGAAAAAAATCACATTTGGAGCACCAAATTACATCTAAGGCCAGGTGAAAATGCAAAATTATTTACAAAATGGAGTGGGTGTTGAAGTGTGCTATATTGCACCAAATTGCATCTGAGGCCACCTGGAAATGCAAAAAAATTCCAAATAAAGACCCATCCCCCAGGCCGGCCATCAGTCTTCAGCCCCCCTACTCAAAAGCACTTTCCTACGCCACTGGTCGTGATATTCCGAACGAGTCTTAGCATATAGGCGAGACCGAAGGAATACCTTAAAAAGAGACGAAAATAACCATCTCATAAGTAGGCTAAACTTATTTTTTAGGCACAATGGCAGGTTGTTTTGTCTTGTCAGAGGCGGAAAGGTGACTTGCAAGTCATTAACCTAGAAAAAGTAGGTCTGGTTAAAAAACAATGAAGCTCAAACGAAAGTATAAGGAGAGCTAGGATTGTTTTCTCATATAACATTGTTTGCCTTCTTCCTCCTCCTCCTCCTCCACCTTTGTTTTCCCTCTTCTTTTCATAATAACCTTTTTGTTTTTGCTGTATGCCTTACCCAAACAAATTTACGACACATTCTTACAAAAGGCTGCGTGACAAAATGATTATCCTGCCAGCTCACTCAACTTTTAAGGAACTATGGGCAGCCATTTTATCAAGTAGTACTGGTGGATAGCTCACGCTCAGCTGTGATATATTTTGCCAGGTTTAAAGATACCCCGGGCAACCTGTATCTACTCTTTCAAGATAATTAGGTCTCCCAAAAACAGATTAAACAGGGGTGAAAGTAAGAGTGAAAGTAATTACAATGCTAGGGTTTATTTTCATGAAGCCCCAAGTTTCATGTTGTTTACACCTGAATTATATTTCCCATATCTGGTGATTGTACTGTTGCCTGTAGAGCTTTCTGAAACATACTCAAAGCACATATGCTTGAAACGCTTTCTCTTTGCTCTGCTTTGCCAATGATCAATGCAGTAATGTATCCTTGCTGGTGTAGTTGTATTTGTTTTTGTGTTAGACTTACTTCGTGGATGACACGAAGTAAAGAATCATTTTTAATATCTCCATGTTTGTTATTTTATCTCCCTAGGTGATTTCTCATTGCCAGCTCAGACAGCATAAAGATGTTCATCGGTTTGAGAAAATCAGTAACATCATCAAACAATTCAAGCTAAGTTGTAGGTAGGTTACCTAGTCTTCTACCAGCCGCTTTCATTTAAAACATCACCTCTGTTGCTTAATTCATCCACCTCCAATCGCATTATCAAGTTAAGATTGTAGGTAGGTTACCTAGTCTTCTACCAGCCACTTTTATTATTAAAAACATCACCTCTGTTTCTTAATTCATCCACCTCCTATCACACAATCAATTTAAGATGGTAGGTAGGTTACCTAGTCTACTACCAGCCACTTTCATTAAAAACATCTCCTCTGTTTCTTAATTCATTCACCTCCTATCACACAATCCAGTTAAGATTGTAGGTAGGTTACCTAGTCTTCTACCAGCCACTTTCATTAAAACCACCTGTTTCTTAATTCATTCACCTCCTATCACACAATCAAGTTAAGGTTGTAGTTAGGTTACCTAGTCTTCTTCCAGCCACTTTCATTATAAAAACCATCACCTCTGTTTCTTAATTCATCCACCTCCTATCACACAATCAAGTTAAGGTTGTAGTTAGGTTACCTAGTCTTCTATCAGCCACTTTCATTAAAAACATTACATCTGTTTCTTAATTCAAAGTGCACCAGAAATTATATGTCATATATAAGTGTCCTCTTTCCATTTAAATTTATTTTCTGCTCTATGTTACACCTTTTTGAAACTGCCTCTCTCAATGCCTACCTAGAAATTTAAGAGAAATTTATGAATTTACAAAAAAACATTCTCCAACAATGAATCGGTATAAAGAATACACGGAAGTGATGTGCTTAGCCAACAACCTTTAGATATCCCTGCCCTATTATATTAAAGCAAGGGCTTAGTGAAGTTCCACAATCTTTCATGTAACATCATTTAACCATTGCTGGGTAGACTCTTAACCAAATACCATGTAACATTTTTTGTGCAAAAATGATTCTGAAAGAAAAACCTGGTATCCATAACTCCATCTGCTGTGGGACCATGTGATAGCACTTTCAAACTGAATAAAAGATAAGTGATGGCTGGAATCAGAATCCAGAGAGCAAACATATTAGATGTAGCAGACGACAAGTGTGACAGTTTTGTATTCACCCTCTCATCCAATTAAATCGTAATTGAGAGCCCGAATGAAGGAGAAGAATTCTTTAGAGAATTTAAAGAAATTTAAGAATTTAAGAAAATTAATAAAAAATATAAAATAAAAATAAATAAATTTAAATTTGTTTCAAATAGGACAAACCTTTGGAACTGTCATTATTAGTATGTTAATGATAGGTCATAGGTCAATCGATGAAATGCATGTCATAAATATGGCAGTCTGTCAAGTACTAAACATCACCCACCCTTAATACTAGATAAATTATATTACATTTCCAAAGTGCAATTACGAAGTCTCGACGAGTCAGAAGTCATAAACTAATAAAATGGGAGAACAATTTTAAGAAAGATTCCGCCATGAATTTTCTAGTTCTCTTTGGATAGAATGCAGCTTTAATTTTCAGCGGTAATATTAATCACGTCGATTTCTCTCATTTTCTCTCTCTCTCTCCCTCTCGGCAGTAAATTTGCGGCATCTTTCCAGAGTATGGAGGTACGGAATTCGAGCTTCGCTGCTTTCATAGATGTCTTCACGTCTAACACATATGTCATGGTTATAATGTCAGACCCATCCATCCGTAAGTTGTCTCTCTCTGTACATGTTCACTTCTGTCTGCGAGTTATATGCCGTGGCTTTTGATTGAAACTTTTGTTAGAAAACGAGCTGCCGGAATGTTTTGTCCCCTCTCTGTGAACATTGCAAAAATTAGGATTCCTCAAGGACTCATTGCACATCAGACGACGGATCGATACAGACATTTTGAAAAATGATCTTTTCTTTCTGGCAGGAAGGATCATGATGATGGGGGATGGTGGTAGGAGTCGGTTGGTTGTGGATGGGAGGGGGGTGGGGGTGTCATGGTGGGGATAGGGATGTTTTTCAGATGGAAATTTTCTGAGAATGCTTGCTAGTCGAAATGCTACATTCTTCTGTGTAAGAAATGAGGGTGGGCAGAATTTTCTCGTGAATATTGGAACATTGAAAATAAGAACTGATCAACGGCTAGACAGTAGATTATGCTTCAAAGCTTACAATTTTCAAGAGAGAATGGGATACTGAGATCACACAGCGCAAATTCTCAATAATTAATTTTATTTTTATGTGAGTGTGTGTTCTGCCATCGTAGGCAGTTTTGGAGAATGGTTGGAGTTCTTATAACACACAATGCATTGTAGCAGTAATTTGTAGAACATTCCACAAAACATTGTAGCAGTAGCATGTAGAACATTGCACAATACATTGTAGCAGTAGTATGTAGAACATTGCACAATACATTGTAGCAGTAATATGTAGAACATTGCACAATACATTGTAGCAGTAATATGTAGAACATTGCACAATACATTGTGGCAGTAATATGTAGAACATTGCACAATACATTGTGGCAGTAATATGTAGAACATTGCACAATACATTGTAGCATTTATATGTAGAACATTGCACAGTACATTGTGGCAGTAATATGTAGAACATTGCACAATACATTGTAGCATTAATATGTAGCACATTGCACAATACATTGTAGCAGTAATATGTAGAACATTGCACAATACATTGTAGCAGTAATATGGACTATTGCTTGTCAGAAGCGGATCGTGGATGTGTCGACGGTAAAGACAAAAAAAGCAATGAAATGCTAGAAAATTGAAATGTTAGTCGGTGATATTTTGTACATAAGGAACTGCTGCAATATTTCTGACTCACATCTAAAAACACAGCAAGTATGACTCATCATTAGATTGCAATTAACCACACGAAGACTCAGTTCAAGGTTCTTTTGTACCGAGCAAGAAATTACGAAGCAAGAAATTACTGAATCTGATTTCTCGTTTCCAAAGTGGCACTTTAAACCATTTGAAAGAAAATTGGGAATATTTTCCTCGATTCATCATTACACTTGACTAGACAAGCTTAATGAAGCTTAAATTTAAAAAAAGTGGGCAGCATTAATTTGTTTCCTTTCAAATAAAAATAAATAAATAAAAAAATCCAAATCAGGTGCTCTATAAAAAAACAAAACAAAACAAACAAGCATAGAGTGAAAGTGCATCAGAATAATTTTACCAGGGCTGTAAAACATTTATGTTATTTTGTTATGACGAACGAGACCCACAGTTTATTTACACACACTGATTAAACCTACAGGTTGATGGCTAATTACCTAACCAAGGTTTTTTCCCCTAAATCGCACAAGTGACTGACTCTGGATACCTCACCCTGCCGTCGAAAGTAAAACGGTTTGGCGGCTTTTCGCATAATGTAATAACTGCGCTACATTGAATGTACTTGTCTGATTTTCACATTGTAATCTCCAATAGTGCGTTTGCTCCGCCTCTGCGTTAGGGATGTTTCCGTCTGGTTTTTATCAGCCTTGCAAGACGACGTCTTCAACGCCTGAGGCTACCTCATCCGGCAGATGCCTAAATGTCATAGTGCTAACTACAGACTAAATTCCAAATACACACATTTTATCCTCTTTGCGCAGCTTTTCTAGACTACTCGAAGAAGGATTTAGGAAGCCATAAAATTGAGCTGAATTGCCGCTTGTTTCTTATGCTCATATTTCCACTCTTTTAAGGTTTTTTTCGTCAGTGCTCATTGTGAAACTTTTGCAAAATCACTTCATAATAATAATAATCATAACAATCAAGGAAAAAACTTATCATATTTACTTTCATAACCACAATCCCGGAGCAGGTTTGATTACGATAAATGATACTATAAGAAACACACTTTACCACAGATGAATTGTTCCAAGATGAGTCACAATAAGTTGATGTTTCACTTGTGATCATCTTTCAAGTTATATGCAGAATTTGTCTGAAATTTTGATCAGTAATTGCAGTCATGGTGGAAGTTATAGAAGGATATTGTAGAAATATTGGGAAAACTTAAAATGATGAGAATCAACATCCGAAAGTAAATCTATATATTTGGACATAAGTAGCAATTATCCAGTCTTCATCTTAGTAGATGAGAGACGGGAGGGGGTTGGAGAAGCAAGGGGAGAGGGGGGAAAAGAGGGGGGAGGGTGCTGAGGGAGGGATGGGGAATGGGGAGAGGACAGAGAGGAGTATCAGGGTTATATTGTGAAGTTGAGGCATTGGAACTGATTTTAAATGATCAAAACATATTCATGTATTGTAGTCCAGTTGATCTATTTTGATGATGGGACGGGGTGGGGCGGGAGAGTGGAGATGGGATAGGAGAGAGTATGGGACAGAGATTACAGCATTCAATAATTATTTTAAATTTCAGTGTGTAGTGATTGACAGTAACTTCTGAGAACATCATCTCTTCTTGGTAGATGGTGTGGGAGATGGGGGGGGGGGGAGGAGGGTTAGGAGAGAGATATGATTGACAGAACACAGAACTTAAAATTTGATGATCACAATGAATAAAACTGAATGCCTTTAGTGATTGTTTTCATCTACTTCTGATTTTTCACAGCATCTGCGACTACTCTCATCAACATTAAGAACGCTCGGAAACATTTTGAAAAGTTGGAGAAGGCTTCGGAGCAGCCATTGATGCGGTGAAGAGGTGATGTCATATTTAGCACAAAGTCGACAGTATCGGGAGGATACCATTTAGCAGGGGGGGTGTGACAATCAAAATAAGATGTATAAACAGAGAAAGGACATAAACTTAATAGGTGGAAAAGATATTATGTAATCTACACCTAATCTAATTTACGCCCCATCAAGCGTCGGATGCAAACAATTTTGCTGGGTCGCAGGATTTTTTTTCAGACATCGGAAAAAAAATTATGCCGTTTTTGGAACTTAACGACAGAGATCAATTCAGTTTTTTTTATTAGTTTTTTTTCATCAAGCCCAAGCTAGCTTTCATGCTTTCTGAAGATCAATTCTGAGAGGTGGGGTTTCCGGTGGGTGGGTTGTGAGGACTAAAGATCATGGCGCATGGGGCAAAAAGTTGGTGGACTGCAAAAGTGTCTGTAATGGATGGATTGCCAGTCACCGAGGAAACAAGAAAAAGATGGTATATCCTCCCTGGTTAGGTTTGATTTGCATAAGAAATGTAAGAGGAGTTTGTATAATTATCTACTAAACAAATTGTGGTTTATAAAATGAGTAAACTAGAACTAAATAATGGATGAAATTATCAGGTAGCAACCTAGGTGCTTGTTGAGTTTTCCCCCTTTGAGAGAGGTCTGAAAGTTCTGGAAATTCAGAGGTCTGGTAATTGAATATTAAGATTCTACTGGGTGTTACAACATACCTGTGTGGCCTCTATCTATATGTTGATGTAAGGTAGCAAGGGCATCTATTAGTCCAGCTAAAGTTTAGGTCACCCAAGTAGTTGATCCTACGTTCCTGTCTATTGCATGGATCTATGGGTATTATGTAAATTTGTAATTGTAACCTTTTAGCTGATAAGTAACTGTACTAAACTAGACTAGTCTCTCCATGAAGGAAGTTGTGAATTTAGCACACATTTTCATAACTGACAAACTGAAACTTGGTCTCAACTTGCTTTGGAGGCGTTGGGTATCGTTGTGAGGTCTCACTCTCAAAAAAAATTCCATCGGAGAATGTTGTGCATTCTTTGGGGGGAATAGTTTTGATGGTGAATGGGTATACTATAACTTTTGGTCTAAACAAGGATTAAAGAATGTTGTTGTTGACATCTTTAAATCTCTCAGGTTATCTATACCAGAGGAATGCACAAAACAAAACAGTTGGAAAAAATAATACAGGCACAGGTAGCAGCAAATTGTAATTTTCCCACGAACCCGATGCCACTCCACCCAAACGTTAACTCAGGGAATCCAATGGGTGTAGAAATTGTGTATACCTGCATTGACCCTTTTCATCAGTTACGCTTTATCACAGAATACCAGAGTTCTGTTTATCTAAGTTGCTAGCCCAGCTTTAACATCTGTTGTGTAGTCATATTGTCCATTTTGATTTGCGGTACATTGTTCCCTGTAAATGATCCAATGACATAGATTTCTATGGAATCCCACCAAATTTGCCAGAAATTTGCCAAAAAACAAATCCAAAAAAAAACCCAGCTTTTGTCAATTTAGTGATAAGCTTTGTTTCTATTTCAACCTTTGATTAAATTTACACTTTTTTTTATATCTTGCCTCCACAGTGGCTATAATTTTGACGACAGGTTTTTGTGGTCTAGTGAATATTGATAAGTACTGAATATTCAGTACAAGTAAGGTTCTTGTTAAGGAAGAACATCGGGTGAGACTAGGATGAAAGTTTTCATCTCTGAGTTTTGTTGATCACAAAATTATTCAAGTGCAGGAATGAGGCATGAGTGTTACTACTTCAAAGCTTTTCACCAACAGTGCAAAGTTCATAACTGTTCCAGTATTAAATCCAGTAGCCAAATGTTACACTCCCAAAGCCCCAGAGTCTTCTCTGTTCATCTATGTCTAAAGGTCAAAGTTCAAATGAAAGAAAGCTTATGATTGCCTGACCATACCATACATCCTTGAGTACTTTCCAAGCTACGATATGCAATGGGAGGTAAATATAAATTAGTGTGCTTAACCTAGCACACAGATTCATATATTCAAATATTCCTCTAGAAAAGGGTCAAAGCGAAAACATACACACCCACTTTGGGGTAAATTGAAGTTTAACCCAGCGGGGTTGCATAGCAGGTGCCAGTATGGGTTGCAATGTAGCTCAAAGACGTCAATACTTCATGTGCTGTCCACTATGTGGGCTTTAATGTTAGCATACTATGTTACATCACTAAAGGGTGTAAGCTAGGCTCAGCCTAATGTACACATCACCCTGTTAGGCTAATGGGTAAATGGAAGCCTAATGCTGCTAGGGAGATCTATTTCCATAGTGTTCATCAGCAAGGCATGGTTACCAAAAGAATGAAACCTGGAGCTTCCACAACAACCTTAGCTATATAATGCTAGAAGCATTGACAATGTCAAGTTAGATGCTCGGCTAGGTAACACCTTTGCTTCAATACTAGCAGCATGGAAAATATTATGGAAACCTAAAGGCTAGGCTAGGATCTTTGCTCTAAAGCTAACAGCAAATACTATTAGATATTAACAAAAGTATTCCATGAGAGTACTCATCTTGAACAGGACCCACAGTGTGAAGAGACCTTGCAAAGCAGATGGTTCTCTTTTATATACTATAGTGCTGCTGTGTCAAAGGTCACCTCATCTACATGGACTATACCAGTACAGTGAGGGAGATTAAAATAGAACAAAAGTTGAATTGAAGCAGTCTTACCATATATATCCATGAAGAACAAATGCATGAGAAACAAATTACATAATAGAATTTAAGAGAGACATTTAATCCAAGGTTGTTTGTAAAATTCTCCTCATGAGTAACATTGTTTGTGTATATATACTTTACACTGTATGATACTTTTATAAGTATACTTTGTTTAATACTTTTGAAAAAGCTTCTTTTTTTGTTATGTAATGACCATGCATGAGAATAACATGGTGAGGATTCAATGCATTCCTCTTTAAGTTCAACTAAGTAGAGAAAATGCACGATGATTTTATGTTCTCTTTATAAAAAGTTTAAAAAAAAAAAACTTTATAAAAACATTTCAGTCCAATTGTCATGTATTTCCAAAGTTCTATTTACTATTTTTTTGGCAAAAGCGTTATCTGTCCGTTTTGAATGTGGAGTCAGTGTAAATATATTGTGTTCACAATCAAAGAAGTGATTGGTGGAATGTGTGGGGGAGGGGGGAGTTAGGGAGGAATGGGATATACCATGTATATTTCAATTTTTGAAGGGCGGGAAAATGTTTTGTTCTTTTTCTAGATATTACATAAAGTAAGTGTAACAAGTTTTTCTTTGCAGGGCATGTAAGTTTTTCTAAGTTATTCGTTTAGAAAAGTGTAAAGAAAGAAATTTTACAGGTTCAGAGAATAAAGAATAGAAGAAATCACAAACAATTCATTTTTTTCCCCTGTATTGTATTTTGATCCACAAATGCAGCATCTAGTAAACAAAATTATTCCTCTACAAAAACTTGGACTTATATAAAGGAAAAAAGATATTACTTAAGAGACGCTTGCAATGCGATTCGTTTTTTCACAATATGTTCTGTGATTCGGTCAAAAACGGAAAATCCAAAAAAAAAAAAAAAAAAATGAAGACATTATTTTTCTTAAGATATGAGTTTAATGTGACATCAGATAATGTATAAGTGACATTTTGATGGAGGGGTTCTGTGGCTCTAATGCCCCATACGCTAAATACCTGCAGAAGTAAAGTAAGCAAAGGAAAAAAGATCTTTTTTTATTTATTTATTAAAAACAAATATTTTATGTATAGTATTAATTGTTTATACCTAAAAAGCTTATTTTAATAATAATAATAAGAAGAAGAATGAAAAAAAAAAAAAAAACTTTTGTACAAAGTTTAAGACAAAGAACTACTTTACATATCATCAGATTACAAACCTTGACTTTTTTTTTGAGTAATTTGGTACAACACAAATTCCTGAACTACCAATTTTGTTTTCTTATTTACAAATGCACATGAAATGTCAAACAACACAATGACCGGAAAACCAGTCTGCACACAAACATCTAACCGTACCATTTAACACCATGTGACTTGCTTCTTCCCCTCCCCCCACCCAGTGACTTGTTTCTACCCCTCCCCCACCTAGTGACTGTTTGTACCCCCTCCCCCACCCAGAGAATTGTTTCTCCCCTTCCCTCACACAGTGACTTGCTTCTACCCCCACCCCTCACCCAGTGACTTGCTTCTGCCACCCTCCCCCACCCATGGGCCTTGTTGTTTTTTCCCCTCCCCCGCAAAATTTTTTGAAGCAGCTCTGCACTTTTATCTAATAAGTTAGCTTCTTCTTACTTTACTTCCTCCCTGCAAATCATAAAATATTCTTATAAAAGTACACAGAGAATATTTTCATGTTAATAATTTAAAAATGTCAAAACAGCAAATGGACTTAAGAATTTGCAGTTGATTACAACTAACCATGATAAAAACAAACATGCAAAACCATGTATTGTGATTCAGCAATGACCCCTCAGACCTTAAATTATCGATGGAAAACGTCGCTTCTTTATTTATTACATGACGACGTGGACAAGCAGCATAATGAGACTATTTGGAAAACTATTACAGGAGATAAAAGCCATCATACAAAAAAAATGTTCTAACCTTCAAAAGGCATGCTTCATGATACCAATAAAAAGCCTCAAATATATATATATATTTTACATATGGTTTAAAAAGTGTTGCCTTTTATTATAACTTTCAGAAACTGTAAATTGCAAGAGCATGATTCACCACAAAAACTGGACTCCTGAAGAATTTCAACAATCGATGATCTGTTTGAATTACGTGTATGGATTTTTTCCTCCCACCAATGTAAGAAAAACACAGCTATTCACATTTATAAAATGTGACTTTGTTAATTCTCACAGATGACAAATATTTGGCTTGTTACCCTTGTCAATAGTTTAGAAGACAAGGAGCTTCATTAACAGGCAGACTTCCTAGCCTCATCACAGCAAGCTCCTGTTTAGTTGAATTATCAGTGGGGAATCCATTCAGAGAAAAAAGTTCATGTAAAGCAGCCAATTAAATCAGAGAATTTAATATGGTTAATAAAAAAAACACTGGTTTGAACATACCCATGGCATGAAAAAATCCACACAGGCATGGCAGTTATGTACCACTGAAACCACATTAACCAGAGAACATGAGAATAGCACAAAGGGAGGGCTTGATTAAATGGTAAAACACATCCGGA
>JAIPMN010033309.1:0-11626 GCA_020650975.1 Apostichopus californicus
AATTACCAGTTGAAATATGCGCATCAGTGACCATTTTCTGATTTCTAGCATATTTGGGGTTAACTCTTATAACCTTTAAGGATATTTTATAACAAACTCCCAAAAAGGAGTTTGAAGAAATTACGATGACGAGAGCAAAATATATTTCATGTTTCTTCTCCGAATCAAGTTTTCATCATAAATAGAAAATAATAATAATGATTAAAAAATCACGGAATAATGATATAGAATGAACTTCATATTTGACCATCACCAATTAAAAACTTGTTGAATCCTAATTTATTACCCCTTTTTTGTTTGTTGGTAACATTTTTACCCCCAGATTACAGTTTGTTTTGTTTATTTACCATCACCTTCTTCCACTTAAAATGCAGATTAAAAAGAGAAAACATGTAGAAAATATACCATGTAATTGTTAAAGTCAATTTACTCTTCTCTAAGTTACATGGTATCCTTATAGTAGGGAAGAACTTCATCTTCAAATTTTACATAGCAGCTTGAAGGCTCTGATATTTTTTTATCTCATAAACCGATACTATGTAATTACTGTGTAAAAAAAACACTGCTATACATCTTTACACTTGTATAGCAACTTGACCATTTTACATAGCATTACATAGCATTATTGTGATACATTATTCCCTGTATAGACCAGACATCGCCATCCATGAATTGAAATGAATTGAGTAGATATATTAAGGGAAGCGGATGAAAGAATCTTCCTTTGGAAGCTTGCTGTTTTATTTATTTATTTATTTTTTTGCAATGTCCATTTTTAATTTCTAATATTTCCTTTCTTTCTTTTAAATTTGCAAAATGTTATTCCACACACCATTCTCAAACATAAATAAGGCCTACACTTGGAACCATTAGTTAAAGCAAACTGTGATCTTGTTAATAAAGGGGAACAATTCGTCCCGTTTCGCATACTGACGAATGTTAAACAAAAATATATCACGGTCAAATCCTTTTCCGAACTGATTTGCAACTGAACTTTTCATCACAAATAATATCTTTCAAACAGTCTCCTAGTTTTTAAGTTACAGACAACAAAGTATAAATAACTCCCATTCTATAATTTAAAGGATGTAGAAAAATGTTATGGGCATATAAGATGTTCCAAAAACATTTGTCACTAGGTATAACAAAATAAACTAATATGCATATTCATCAGTACGCGAATGGAAGGGCGAATTATATCCCATCGATTTTTTTTTTTTTAGTGGGGCGTGACTAGACAGGTGTTTAGAGGAAGCGTCGCACCACGACACATGTAACGAACCCAGTATATGGTTTGGGATTCAACGTTCGTTAGTAATGTCCACCTTATGATATGATCACATATCACATTCAACCCGATCTTAACAAATGACAACATATTGGAAATAATTATGATTTGAAAGAATATATAGTAAATTTCAAAATTTCAGCTAGATGGAATAATTTGACCTGAGTTGACCTCTTGGAGGTTGTAACACGGCTTGACTGATGGTCACTGCTCTCATGCATGTTCCAATTCAGAGTTCTTCTTCTATCAAGTTTCTCATCAACTTTTGACAGATGACTGAAGATGAGCACACTTCATAACGATCACCATTATCTCATACTTGTTCTTACTTATTCAAGCAGTAGCATGGACACTTCGAATTCCGGACACCTAAGCCTTAAAACACCCCAAAACTATATCTTCTGGTATAAATCACCTGAAAATATACTTGATATGGTGGGAGAAGTGTGTTATATAACGATACACGGCCAAACTTTCTTTCCTGCAAACTGTTTTCACGTTGTATTCCAAGAAGATTCTTCGTGATTGTGGAACTGGTATTCTTTGCTAGAGTATTGCGAATTTCGGACACACAGTCCCATAGTGTGGCGCTGGTGATAAAATTGGTGGCGCAGTTGCTCTTTCAGTAATTATAACAGACTTCATATATCTCCGTCATTTTATTGACAAATATGTAAGTATTTACTTGCACACAGGTCATTTTGGAGAGAAAATAACTGTAGCTTTGTACTTTTTGGTGAAATTTGGCTCTTCCTGTAGGTTGTCATGGTGAAATCGTGCATTTCTTAGGGGTGTCCGAAATTCGCAGTGTTCCGAAATTCGCAATACTGACTATAATTAACAGGTATATTTATACATATCTTTTGTGGAAAATGGATATGAAAACTCAACTAAATAACTAAGTAACAATAAGGACCACCTGTTTGGAACCTTTTGCGTCATTTCTTCAACCTTATTCAGCCAAAAAATTGTTATTATTATTGTTATTGTTTGAAAAAGCAGATTTAATTTCTTCCCTCACGGACTGTGCCAACGCCAACCACTTCAAATATGACCAACATCTCTGTCCTTTCAGAGGATGGATGAGTGATAGGTGAGTGGATAGAGGAGTGTTGGGTGAGTGGATGGAAGGGGGTGGGTGGGTGGGTGAGTGAGTGGATGGAAGGGGGTGGGTGGGTGGGTAGGATAGGGTTGGTGGACAACCCAGACAGAGTATTATATAATATTTTCTGTGCTGTTTGTTGAGACCCATAAGAGGCAGGGAATGATGGGGAAGGGGAGGGGGGGTGGGGATGAGGCCAAAAGGAATTAGTAAATCCAACCATTTCATACCACCTACTCATGGAAGTATCTGGCTTTGAGCGACAGACAAAAACCGGAAGAATGTGAAAGTACGTTTGGCAAGATGACAGAAGAAAGAGCTAACAGTCCTACGTGTTTCATAATCTCCTTTTCTCGATTTCTTCCTTGGCTTCTCTTAAGATCTTATCAGCACCCATACTTAATAGTTCCTTAGCTAGTGATACACCAAGTTCCTCAGCTGTCGCCATGGTAACCCCAGAGATATTCGGTGCCACTACGCTGGAGTATGCAGCAGTCTCTTTCGATGCCTGGAAGAAGATGGTAGAAATATCAGTAATTGGTGGGGATAGTAGACATATCTTTAAGCGGTTGAGATGGTAGACATATCAGTAACTTTAGGAATGGTAGACATATCAGTGATCGGTGGGAATGGTAGACATATCAGTAATCAATGGGATGGTAAACATATCATTAATCAGTGGGAATGGTAGACATCAGTAATCAATTGGGATAGTAGACATATCAGTAACCGTAGGAATGGTAGACATATCAGTGATCGGTGGGGATGGTAGACATATCATTAATCAATGGGATGGTAAACATATCATTTATCAGTGGGAATGGTAGACATATCAGTAATCAATTGGGATAGTAGACATATCAGTAACCGTAGGAATGGTAGACATATTAGTGAACGGTGGGAATGGTAGACATATCGGTGCATGTACTCTCTGCTGTTCCTTCTGTCAACACTGGTTTGTTGCAGCTAACTGTTCTATGTAAATTAATGCCTACTCCTTTAGAAAGTGTCCCTACTCCTTTAGATAGTGTCCCTACCCATTTAGATAGTGTCCCTACTCCTTTAGATAGTGTCCCTACTCATTTAGATAGTGTCCATACTCATTAAGATAGTGTCCTTACTCCTTTAGATAGTGTCCCTACTCCTTTAAATAGTGTCCCTACTCCTTTGAGAGTGTCCCTACTCTTTTGGATAGTGTCCCTACCCATTTAGATAGTATCCCTACTCCTTTTGATAGTGTGTCTTTTACTTATGTCACAGCTGTGATCCTCTTTGAAGCACTGAGTTGATGTAACACCATGTTATCTTATGCCCTGAATCTGACTAGAGTGATCAATGCTAAAATATGTACACAAAAGCAGCGAGTATAACTTCAAATAAAAACCAGTAACCTTTGTTGGGTGCTCTCGTGTAGGTTGTCCGGCGAGCAAGCTGCGATGGCGCTCTTTCCCTATTACATCAAGACACTCTCACAGATCATAACAGGTGGAGCTGTCATATTATTACACCTATCGTGATTAAATGTTTACAGCCACAATGTGACAGGACTGATGTTGACAGTGGGCCAAGTTGTTTGGTTTTCGGTGACCAGGCTCAATCTTGGATAACTTTTGTTAATAAATATCATTTCTCTAGCATTATATGCCAAAATTAATAGTATTTACCTTCTCAGATGTCTTGGTCAAAATGGCTTCTTTGGAGCTTGAAATCCTCTCGGATCCATCTAAACTAAGTGTGCTTGCTTGTAGTTCTATCTGTAAGGAAGAAACAGGAACAGAAATTATAAATGTGTGTAACTGATAGGTTAGTTTGGCAGTGTGTGATATCATAGGCTCACTGGGCAATGTGTGATAACATAGGCCCACTAGGCATAGTCCTGTATGTATCCTGCATGAACTACTCCATACACTCTTAAGTCCTGTATGCATCCTGCATGAACTACTCCATACACTCTTATGTCCTGTATGTATCCTGCATGAACTACTCCATACACTATTAAGTCCTGTATGTATCCTGCATGAACTACTCCACACACTCTTAAGTCCTGTATGTATCCTGCATGAACTACTCCACACACTCTTATGTCCTGTATGTATCCTGCATGATCTACTCCATACACTCTTATGTCCTGTATGTTTCCTGCATGAACTACTCCATACACTCTTAAGTCCTGTATGTATCCTGCATGAACTACTCCATACACTCTTCAGTCCTGCATGTATCCTGCATGAACTACTCCATACACTCTTAAGTCCTGTATGTATCCTGCATGAACTACTCCATACACTCTTATGTCCTGTATGTATCCTGCATGAACTACTCCATACACTCTTCAGTCCTGTATGTATCCTGCATAAACTACTCCATACACTCTTCAGTCCTGTATGTATCCTGCATGAACTACTCCATACACTCTTCAGTCCTGCATGTATCCTGCATGAACTACTCCATACTCTCTTATGTCCTGTATGTATCCTGCATGAACTACTCCATACACTCTTATGTCCTGTATGCATCCTGCATGAACTACTCCATACACTCTTATGTCCTGTATGCATCCTGCATGAACTACTCCATACACTCTTATGTCCTGTATGTATCCTGCATGAACTACTCCATACACTCTTAAGTCCTGTATGTATCCTGCATGAACTACTCCATACACTCTTATGTCCTGCATGTATCCTGCATGAACTACTCCATACTCTCTTATGTCCTGTATGTATCCTGCATGAACTACTCCATACACTCTTAAGTCCTGTATGTATCCTGCATGAACTACTCCATACACTCTTCAGTCCTGTATGTATCCTTCATGAACTACTCCACACACTCTTAAGTCCTGTATGTATCCTGCATGAACTACTCCATACACTCTTATGTCCTGTATGCATCCTGCATGAACTACTCCATACACTCTTATGTCCTGTATGTATCCTGCATGAACTACTCCACACACTCTTAAGTCCTGTATGTATCCTGCATGAACTACTCCACACACTCTTAAGTCCTGGATGTATCCTGCATGAAATACTCCATACACTCTTATGTCCTGTATGTATCCTGCATGAACTACTCCATACACTCTAATGTCCTGTATGTATCCTGCATGAACTACTCCATACTCTCAAATACCTAGCTGGCCCAAACTGAACTGGCCCCTAATGAAGCTTTCCATGAACATGCCATCCTAATTGAACAGCATTATTTGTTTAGCTGTATTCCTTACCTTGTCTTTGGTCACCTCTGTTCTAACTGCCACAGGTGCACTGCAGCCTCCGTCCAAGGTTCGAAGCAGTGCCCTTTCACAGACGCACTGAATGACTGTGTCTTCGTGATTCAAGGAGCTTAACATCTCTATGAGACCAGAATTGGACTGTAGCACCTCCACACCTAAGGCACCTTGACTTACAGCGTACATGTCAGATGGTTCGTTCAACACCTGAAATATTAACATTAATGTTAAAATGAATACACTGAATGCATCAATCAGTTTGCACTACACCAATGGCAGTTAAACTTAGGGTGATGCATGTCACATGGTTTATTCAACACCTGAATTGTTAACGTTAATGTTTAAATTAACATACCGAATGCATCAATCAGTTTGCAACACACCAAATGGCAGCTAAACGTATGGTGCATACATGTCAGATGGTTCGTTCAACACCTAAAATGTTAACATTAATGTTAAAATTAACACACTGGATGCATCAATCAGTTTGCACCACACCAATGGCAGTTAAACTTATGGTGCATACATGTCAGATGGTTCGTTCAACACTGCAAATATTAACATTAATGTTATCACTGACTGATACTCTGATCCCAATCCTGTGAAATAAAGACACACTGATCTCCCGGTTTATTACCTGGCTAATCCTATGATCCCATCCCATTCGTTGCATACCAGCTGTAGCTAGAATCAATCCGTCGTAGACCTTGCCCTCGTCGAGTTTTCGAAGACGAGTGTTCAGATTGCCACGCTGAAGGAAAGATGAAATAAAATTTTTAGCAAGAACGTACTTCTTAGCGATGATAATATATTTAACGACACATTACACTAGGCAGGAAACATTCTCAATTTCCAACACAAATTCATGTTTACTACCTAGAATGCTCTGGAACACCTTTATCCATTCACAGTACAGTCTCGATCCTGAACAGATTAAAATGCTATTGAACAATACAACTCAAAATGTGAAATATCATCTTCAACTAAGGCAATTATTTTTGCTGCTGGCCGAAGTTTATTACTTTATTAAAATTGCAGAAAGAAGTTTCCAAATCTTTAGTCAAGAATCCATATCCTCATAGCCTTTTTTTAGTGAAGATATGATTGATTCAAATTTTAAGGTCTTTTGTAAAAAATATGCAACCATCTGGCAACAGAATAAAAATGAATAATGTCATCAGGGCACTTCAATAGCTGAAAGTGTCTGTGTTTTTCTTTATAATTTATCCATCACTTATTCCCACCTCAATCACAAAATGTTATGAACCATGGATACATTTACACCTCAATCACAAAATGTTATGAACCATGGATACATTTACACATCAATCACAAAATGTTATGAACCATGGATACATTTACACCTCAATCACAAAATGTTATGAACCATGGATACATTTACACCTCAATCACAACATGTTATGAACCAGGGATACATTTACACCTCAATCACAACATGTTATGAACCATGGATAAATTTATACCTCAATCACAACATGTTATGAACCATGGGTACATTTACACCTCAATCACAAAATGTTATGAACCATGGATACATTTTCACCTCAATCACATTCCATGAATCATGGATACATTCAGCATGGTATCGAACGGCAATTTTTACACGACTGAGGGCAAAAAGATGCTTATTTATTTAAATTTTGCTTATGACATTTCATGCTGCCCTCTACTATTGCCACCAATGAATAAAGCATCACTGGTAACAGCATAATGTTAAGGAATATGGTCACAATGCTTGATAGAGACAGGAACATATCAGGTTCAATGTTATAAACAGAGCCAATGTTTTCATATTCTATGCACACACAAAAAAAGGATTTCACTGTCAAACAAATTGATATTTTTGAGTTTGTCTTTCTGTCTGTTGAAACCTATATTCATGTTTCTTCCTGCAGTAGTAAATTTGATACAATCTTACCACATCCTTGAATCTCAGATGAGGATGAGCATGTTTTAAAGTTGCAATCCTTCTGACTGAGCTAGTTCCTAAAACACTGCGGAAGAAGAAGGGACAAAAACAGGGTTTTATTGTCTCAAAAATAGAGGAAAACAGTAAGAAAAGAATTACAAAAGTAGAAAAGAATTCTATTATGCACAAATCTAGGAAGAATGTTAAGCAATGAACAATTCTGATTAGGAATCTCTTGATAAACATGCAATAACATAGATTTAACAACTTCAAAAGAAGACTTGAGGGGATATAGGGACAAAGTTTCTTTACAAACTAAAGGTGGCTTGTATATCTACACTGTTGGATTTAAGAAATGTGACTCGTAATGGTGTATGTTATGATCACTGTTTAATATTCATGTACAAGTGCATGACCTGTTTAGTATTCATGTACAAGTGCATATGACCTCTGTTTAATATGCATGTACATGCATATGACCTCAGCTTAACATTCATTACATGCATATGACCTCTGTTTAATATTCAAATTCTACTATACATACATTATGATATATGTTTAATATTCATGTGCTAATATATATTATAATCTCTGTTTAATATTCATGTACAAGTGCATATGACCTCTGTTCAATATGCATGTACATATGCCTCTGTCTAATATTCATGTACATGTATATGACCTCAGCTTAACATTCATTTACATGTATATGACCTCTGTTTAATATTCATGTACATGCATATGACCTCTGTTTAATATTCATGGGCTAGTATGTATTATGATCTCTCTTTGATATTCATGTGCTAGTATATATTATGACCTCTGTTTAATATTCACATGCTACTATACGTACATTATGATATCTGTTTAATATTCATGTGCTAATATATATTATAATCTCTGTTTAATATTCATGTAAGCAAAAACTTAAATATACCAAGGACAATGACTTTGTTTGATAATTATTGCACATTTAATAAATATGTTTCATATTCCTGTACATATGCTAGTATGTATGATGATCTCTCCAAAAGGTTGGCTTTGGTGCTTAAATGTCACTCCAATGATGTCTGGACTCAAAATGGAGCCCGAAGAACAGTGTGTATGATACCAAAGTAAGGCAGCTTACTGTACCTTCCCTCTGGTAATGTCGATAATGTTCTTCCTCTGTGCTTAGATTGTAAGACAATGGCATCAAATGGGTCATCACGCCTGAAAAGGAAATGAGACATATTCAGGTAATTAAAAAAGTTTATAATAAAGAGTTTTTTTTTGATTGGATGACAATGTCATATGTTAATAGATAAACATTTTCATGACAAAGGTCATTTCAAGAGACTGTAAATACTGTAATGTCAACAGTCATTTTAATAATGTCAGAGGTCATTTGAAAGGATTTAATCATGTCAGAGGTCATTTAAAAAGATTGAACTATGTCAAAGGCCATTTGATAACATTGTAATGTCAACATTTACTTGACATGACTTCAATGTCAAAAGCTGCTTGATAAGGTTATCAACCAAAAACAACAAAACTAATTAGACCAGGTACGAAAATGACCAAGTACCAAATGAACAGACCTGTACCCCAATACTTGACCAAAGGGAACCACACATTGACCCTTCACATACTAGTCATGATGACCCATCCAGTGCTCACACCTGTCAAATGCAGTTTTCCTATATATGTTAAAGACTATTAAAGATAACACACTTACTGATAAATAGCAGCGATGACCATACCCTCTGGTAGTTTGGACGGCAGATCCTTCATCGAGTGAACCAAAATATCTACTTTCGATGCTGCCAGTGCTCTCTCAAGTTCTTTGGTGAAGAGGTTAGACTGACCAATGTTAGCCAATGGCTTATCCTGAACAAAGTCTCCCACGGTTTCCATGGTTTCTGCAGAGATGTTAAACAACTCATTATACACAGAGTACATCTCCATCTTTAAACATTTTACAATTTCACTGTCGACAGTTGACTGTTTTAGTGACGGCAAACTTCCTAAATAGTATAGATATGGGAGCATTTACAAAATAGAAGGAAACATATGAAATTAAGCCTTTCCATGAATTGCCATAAATTAAGTCTGTTTCCTTAAATTGAAACAAATTAAGACTGATTCCATAATGTACAGCTAAAGTTTGAGCTCCAGTTTAGTTAGCCTTTGAAGATTATTCTGGTAGGATTAAAACTGCAACTTTGACATATTTATCAACACAGGCTGTTTGCAATAGATAATGAGTTTAGGTGTTTTCATTCTATCATTCCATTCAGACACTGTCTTACAACAAACAAACAGAAATAAGAAGGAAAGTAAACTTGCCTTGGCAATTTTTCCATTGCATACTGCAATTGGATGCTTTACTGGTGATGTTATATGCACAACAACAAGTTTGTGTTTGTCGGCAGGAGTTGCATTGCAAAAACAAAACAAATAAATACCCAGACAGGGTTTTGCCTTCTACTGTACTTGGAACATAATTGTAACCGTGTGGCTTAAGTGGATTAAGAACACTTTTGTTTACTGAATTCTTAATGAATATGCATTAGGTTTTACTCTGCATATTCATATCCAGTAAGTCCACTTACTGCATATTCATATGCAGTAAGTCCACTTACTGCATGGTTCTGTCTGTTTGTGATTCTTCAAAGTTACAAACCTAATACAAACTGCATATAAGTCTATACATACTGTAGTTCTAACCAAGGTCTATAATTTAGCGAGCTGACATTTCTACTCACCTATCACAAATTCCACCTCAGGAAATTCCTTTTGAAGATTCTCTATAACTGTGTTAGTTTGAATCATGGCCAGCTGGATGGGTAAAAAGAACGAAAAATAATATTTACGGTATGAGGTTTGGCCGTTACCAATGTAGAAATGTCCAACTATACTGCCTAGGAATATAATACTGAGGAATATAATAACTTATTTAAGACTTTTAATATTGTAACGCCCAGGCCCTGTACTAGAGGAGGGGGGGGGGGGACTGCACGTGGGTACAAGGAGAAAGGCTGAAGGTCAAACTCTGATCAGTATAACCTTAACGACTTACTAAAACATACACACAAAAGATAAGAGACAATGTGAGTTTGGGAGGCAGTACTTTCAACCTCAAATTAAACAATTAAAAAGGGAACAAAAGCTACCTCTTAACTTGTAACAAATCAAACTATATGACAACAGGCCTTCCGGCCCCTTAACTATACCACCGGTACTGAGGTGGCCCAGAAACCCTGCAATAAACTTTTAACTTGGTAAAGAAAACCCACACAAAGTTCTCACCCTGTCCGGAGCCTTGGAGGGCCGCTGTCGGTGATGCTTGAATTTAAACAAATTACAGTACAGTAGAATAATATAAAGTTGACCTTAAAAGTCAACCAGTCGACCAAACAAAAACACACCCAAATGTATAAAGAAATAGTATAGTTGTCTCAACAGAGGACCTATGCCTAAAGCCCAGAAACATCCCTGGCATGAAAACCCTAACAAAACAACTACTGTACGTAACAGAAATTCTATGCAAAGTAACAACAGAAATAACAAGGGGCTATGTTTGTAAACACAATAGAATACAAGGGCGCTACAATATCTTGAGTTTAAGTTTACTGAATAACGTTGCGTGAAATATCAACATTTGACTGCCAGTCCAACAGATCTTTAGTTTTTTTACGACCTTCAGGTTAATATGAGTTTCAGAGTCTGCACATAGATGTTTTCAACTACTTTACTTGTAAGAATTATTCCACCAAAAGTTTATTTCTTGCAAAATAGAAAACCATTTTTGTTTTATCTTATGTTAAGCATACTCTTAAAGTGATAGGAAGTCCATAACAATATAGGCCTAGCCTAACCAATGTCAGACTTTGAATTGAAGGAGTTACTGTAGATAGCCCATGCCGCTACACGCTAATATGACAATGAACAAAAATTGTCAGTCCAATGTCTCAAGTGGTCATTGGCAGACATTCCAAGTCACACGCATTTGGCGTGTGACACACGCATTTCCAGCCCTTCACACGCTCACACGCTATGTGCACTTTATCACACGCAATCCACAAACAA
>JAIPMN010033326.1:0-11618 GCA_020650975.1 Apostichopus californicus
ATGTGAGGTTAAAACAGTGACTGTAATGGTTTCTTCAGAATCAGAATTAAAGTGTAACATAAACAGATTGATGTCTGCTATGTAAAACATAACAGTTTCCTCAGAATCAGGATTAAAGTGTAACATAAACAGATTGATGTCTGCTTTGTAAAACATTACAAATGTGAAAATAAAAAAGTGACTGTAATGGTTTCTTCAAAATCAGGATCAAATTGTAACATAAACAGATTGATGTCTGCTATGTAAAAACATAACAGTTTCCTCAGAATCAGGATCAAATTGTAACATAAACAGATTGATGTCTGATATGTAAAACATAACAGTTTCCTCAGAATCAGGATCAAATTGTAACATAAACAGATTGATGTCTGCTCTGTAAAACATTACAAATGTGAGGTTAAAACAGTGACAGTAATGGTTTCTTCAGAATCAGAATTAAAGTGTAACATAAACAGATTGATGTCTGCTATGTAAAAAAAACATAACAGTTTCTTCAGAATCAGGATCAAATTGTAACATAAATAGATTGATGTCTGCTATGTAAAACATTACAAATGTGAGAATAAAACAGTGACTGTAATGGTTTCTTCAAAATCAGGATCAAATTGTAACATAAACAGATTGATGTCTGCTATGTAAAACATAACAGTTTCCTCAGAATCAGGATCAAATTGTAACATAAACAGATTGATGTCTGCTCTGTAAAACATTATAAATGTGAGGTTAAAACAGTGACTGTAATGGTTTCTTCAGAATCAGAATTAAAGTGTAACATAAACAGATTGATGTCTGCTATGTAAAACATAACAGTTTCCTCAGAATCAAGATTAAAGTGTAACATAAACAGATTGATGTCTGCTATGTAAAACATAACAGTTTCCTCAGAATCAGGATTAAAGTGTAACATAAACAGATTGATGTCTGCTCTGTAAAACATTACAAATGTGAAGATAAAACTTATTGTAATGGTTTCTTTATAATCAGGATCAAATTGTAACATAAACAGATTGATGTCTGCTGCTGTTGTTGCTCTCTCTAACAGATGCCTGGAAGGTTTTGGGGTCATTTCTTAGAGGCTTGACAGCGAGGATGTCAAAGATTTCTTTATCAGAGTTTTCACAAAATTTAGCAATCTCATGATTTAGTTTGATGATATTTTCCTTTAGGATATCAGTGCTTATGTTGGACGTCAGTTCAACAATGGAGATGGTTGGCAATTTTACAGTGGGTCCTTTTAACGAGAACTGAGGAAATAAATCTCCCATCTGGGATTTCAGAGCGTCACCTGCTTCATCTGTGGGCATGACTACCACTGTGTCACCAGACTTTGTTTCATGGAATTTGTCAACTTGAAGTATATTAAAAATGAATACAAACACAATGTTCTGTCGTAATCTGCAGGGTAACTACTATATATTCACCATGACAGTAAAGTGAATTACAATATGTATATATAAAATAAAATAAAGTTAAACATGGCAGTCGTCCTGGCCTAACACTATAATGGCCTAACTAATATAATAATCCAGGGTCATCCCATCTCATCTAGTAGGATGATATCCCTTGGTCCACGAATGGCGTTGCCTAGTGGGGGTACATCATAAGTTCCTTGGTTACCCGGACCAGGAGTGGGGGATTCCGGCGTCTAAAAATACCGTCTAAGGGGACATCTACCAGCACGGTCTCTGGATAGAGTGCAAACTACATCAACAATATCTGTATATACTGTGTAGAAATTAATGCAATTAATTTCTGAATAACTCACCCAGTTCGTTTCCACTGCAGGTGTATGGCAGCTCGGAGTGTCTTGGTGAATGGTCTCAATGTGACTTCAAAGTAACTTTCGGTGGGTTAGCAAACCTTTGGCGTATTCAGTTCAATCAAAGGAAATTCTTTGAATACATCTAACAACTGCATTGTTGGCAAGGTCATTGTTCTTGGATCCAGCTGGCTCAACACACAACTGGCTCCTCCAATTGTATATGGTCTTGATTGGCCATTTGTGTCTTCTTTAGCCTTCAGAAGAATTCATTAACTGTTGAGTTGCTGAGAGACCTTATGAAGGGGATAGGCAATGAAATGCAGAAACATCTCTCTCTTTTGTTTCTTCTGGAAACTTCTCTTCTACCTCCTCCCACATCTCCAAACCAACCAAGTCCAGGAACATTTGCTGGATATTTAGGAGCTTAATCAACTTATGTGTCTCCTCCTTAAATTGACCCAAAGTCATCATACCATCGGACAGCTCCTTCAAAAGGGTTTTAGTTGATGAAGCAGGGAGCCCAGTCAAGTATTACAGTTGATATGGCTTGACTGCATCAACACACATTTTACCTGCTTTCACCTTTTGTCCAAGCAGCTGCCCATTCTCACTCCTCTGCAGGACTTCTTCAAGGTGGTTGTATTCCTCATCATCATCTCTACTTACAAAGTTACAAAGAAGATTGATGGTTCTTTGCTCTTTAACCTAAAAGATGTGATAACATAACTGTAACCGCCTGAATTCCACCTCAGTTACTTGGTCCGAAAATAAATGGATGGGCCTAGGAAGTGTCCAAATACTAGTAACTAGCCTGTCGTTTCCTTTGACTGGGCATGATGACGTTGAAACACCGCAAGCGCAACACATGTCTGCAGTAGGATATCTGTGCTACATTACCGAGTACAGTGACACAAAAGAACGAAGTATTAACACATACGTAAAGTTAACAAGTTATTCTGTCTTTATTCTTCTTAGAAATCACGCAGGATTATTATAATGTCCCTATAGTAGCTTCGCAACGGAGATATTATGGCCAATACTGTAGACCTGCTAAATGATGTGCCGTGTTGCCGGTTTACAATCGTGAATTTTCCCAGCTAATGTTACCAACCCTGCTACTCCAGCAGTGCCTTTTTTCTTACACGTGTCACTTGACATATAATTAACACTGTGACCTTTATTCTGTGAACTGACCGGGTGCACCCAACATAAAAAACTGCTGCAACATACGGGCCCCAATGAATATACCACAGGAAATTCATTCCAAACATATGCCATGTTATGCAGCAGTTGACTAAACTTCACTCTACCTAATGATCATTGACAACGAGGACCATTTTCACTAACCACCAAAACCAAATCTCCTACTTTGAAGTTACGATAGGGTAGGTTCCACTTCTGTCTTAACTGCAGGGCAGGTAAGTACTCCTTCAACCAGCGAAACCAAAATTGATCAGCCATATACTGAGCCTGCTTCCACCTCCTCCTGCCATATGAATCAGTAATACTAAAGACACCTGGGGAATTTGATTTGTTAATTCTTAACAAAAGTAATTGAGGTAGCTACCTCAAAGTGCACAGCCCTGATAGTCAGACATGTAAACAAACAACTGTAACGTTTTACATGACTCCTTCCTTGTTTCACAAAAAGGGGACCAAAATAATCCACACCTGTGAACGCAAAGGGCGGCCCTTCGGGAGTAACTCTTGGAGGAGGCAGTTCTGCCGTTAACTGCTTACCCAATGGTGCAGTTCTTTTCCTACACTGGAAGCACTTTGCCAGAACCCTTCTAACTGCTGCTCCTCCTTGCATTACCCAAAATTTCTCCCTCGATGATGACCAAGTCATTCCAGCTCCCGAGTGGCCGACTATTGCATGGAAGTGGTCTATGATAAGATCAGTAACATGGTGACGACAAGGCAACATAATAGGATGTTTAATATCCTCTGAGACTGGTGCATTTCCCAAACGTCCACCTACCCGCATAACACCATCCACCACTATCGGACTCAACTTAAGAAACCCTTTTACCTTAGAATCCTTGCACCACTTCCTTACAGGTATTTCCCCCATATTGCGTGGTAGTCCCGGAAACAAAACCCTCTGTACATATCTAAATATAGCATTTTCTGCCTCAACTATTTCACTTGAAGACAGCAGACCACTCTTGATCTCTGTCAAACCTTGTTTCCTTTCAAATACTTACAGAGAAACAGTCCTAAAGTGTACATAGGGCTTTTAGTAAGCTCGTTGGTATTCTGACATTCTGACTGTTTTGCTTGCTTCTCTGCAATTCTAACATTGTGCGAGAAAGGTGGTCAAAATGTTTCCAAAGATACGTACTCTTGATAAGAATGAAATGGGGTCAAAGTTGACTTTAGTAAGGTCAGCTGGCTTTCGTCCGTATTAAAGTAAATCCTTTGAATGCATCTGGCTACTGCATTGTTGGCAAGGTCATTGCCCTTGGATCCAGCTTGCTCAATACACAACTGGCTTCTCCAATTGTATATGGGTATTTCTATAAACCTGGGGTCCAATAGTGTGACGTGGATCCAAAATTTCAATATCCTTCAATTAAGATGAAATTTTACTTTTTGATAGAGTTATTATGTGGGTTTAAAAAATAACAGTGAAGAAGTAAAAAAAAAAGTGCACCTACAGGTTAACAATAGTAATGCAAATCAATATGACGAAAAAACCAACATAACAGGGAGGGACACCAAAATCCGAACCTGTCAACAGGGGGAAAGTGACATGCCTATAGGTTACACTGCCTCTGTTATCTGTTTTGCACTTGGTTTTAGATGAATTTCAACAATAAAAAAGCTTTAAGGAGAAATGAGTTTCATTCAACAGAAACGTGCAAACAAAAAATGACAACATGCTATTTTCCGAAAGCAGAAAGTGCTCTTTTTAAAACCGTTTTTATTACAACACAATCAACTCAACAGAGTGGAATGAACAGTCCCTAATATAACACAATCAATCATACCTACATATTAAAACCACAAAGGACCACCTACACACCCAAGATTTTCTGTAGTGCAAGTTCTAATACCGCGAGTTGTATGGAAGTAGGAAAAAACTTAAGCATAACGGGGACACCAAAATTTGGTGTCCCCAATAATGAACAACAGCGATCTACAGATGAACAAATAATTTTATCAAATCTGAAATATTTTAAAAGTCAATTATTCATGCACAGGAATACATCCTGTGTCCAATAGTTCAGAAAACTGTATGACTGGCATAGTGAACAATCTGACAAGGTGCCTCACATTTATTCAAATCTCAAACATTTCCCAAGAAAAAAAACTAGAAAAGGTGAATCCAAAAACAATCTGACAAAGGTGCCTCACATTTATTCAAATCTCAAACCATTTCACAAGAATAAAACTAGAAAAGGTGAATCCAATATTTAACAAGGTGAAGCTTTGACAAGAAAGAAGAAATGTTCAAAATGAAGGCCTTCAAATTTACTTGATTGAACAATTGTTATCAAGTGAAACCTGATCCAGTTCATTGTGGCAAAATTCATACACAAATGCCCTTTGCTCCAGAGACACTGATGGTGGAGACATTACTCCGCAAATGTCCGACAATGGATGAAGGTGGCAAAGTTCAATGGTAAACTGGAAGGACCCACTGCATCAACGAACATTTTACCTGCTTTCACCTTTTGTCCAAGCAGCTGCCCATATTGGCTCCTCTGTGTGTCTCCTCCTTAAATTGACCCAAAGTCATCATACCATGGGACAGCTCCTTTCAAAGAGTTTTAGTCGATGAAGCATGGAGGCCAGTCAAGTAGAGCAGTTGATATGGCTTTACTGCATCAACAAACATTTTACCTGCTTCCACCTTTTGTCCAAGCAGCTTGCCCGTATTGGCTCCTCTGTGTGTCCCCTCCTTAAATTGCCCCAAAGTCATCATACCATCGGACAGCTCCTTTAAAAGGGTTTTAGTTGATGAAGCAGGCAGGCCAGTCAAGTAGCGCAGTTAATATGGCTTGACTGCATCAACGAACATTTTACCTGCTTTCACCTTTTGTCCAAGCAGCTGCCCGTATTGGCTCCTCTGTGTGCCTCCCCCTAAATTGACCCAAAGTCATCATACCATCGGACAGCTCCTTTGAAAGGGTTTTAGTTGATGAAGCAGGGAGTCCATTCAAGTAGAGCAGTTAATATGGCTTGACTGCATCATCACACATTTTACCTGCTTTCACCTTTTGTCCAAGCAGCTGCCTGTATTGGCTCCTCTGTGTGTCCCCTCCTTAAATTGCCCCAAAGTCATCATACCATCGGACAGCTCCTTGAAAAGTGTTTTAGTTGATGAAGCAGGGAGGCCAGTCAAGTATCACAGTTGATATGGCTTGACTGCATCATCACACATTTTACCTGCTTTCACTTTTTGTCCAAGCAGCTGCCCGTTCTCACTCCTCTGCAGGACTTCTTAAAGTAGGTTGTATTCCTCATCTTTATCTCTACTGACAATGTTACAAAGAAGATTGATGGTTCTTTGTTCTTTAACCTGAAAGAGGTGATAACATACATTCAATAGTTGATAAACATTGTGGTACAGATACACACAGGTCTATTGCACAAGGTGCAATACTGTGTCTCACAAGAATACAGAACAGTTTTCAGTCCCTTGCTGCTCATATTGCTAATTCAGATTCTCTGTTTCCCAGGTATGTTTTTGAGATATGGAATCAATACAGAGACCAGAATGAAGACCCTAAATGCAATTACTTGCCTTGTAGTAATATTCATAATCATTGCTCCCTTAGAGGACAATCATTAAACCAGTAAGAAATAAAGTGTCAATTTTGAGGTTATAAACAGAACTCCATAGAACCAGTAATATCCAGCAAAACAATAGGATTCTACACTAAGTATGGGGAAGCCACATGCGATAAATATCATTTGAAGAAAATGTAAAGTATGTACAAATATCCAAGATCATTTAATCCGTCTATTAAGACATCTAATCCACCAGAATAAAGATGTGATGTTTGCTTTACTATGAATTAACAAGGTAACACCATTGTGTAAAGTTATTCTATGTCAATGGTAATACATCTCACATTTCTGAATAAATGTATATTTACAGAATTTTACAAATTAGAAACGTTACATGCAAATAAGAGAGAACATTAGCAACATAATTCAAATGTAATAATTGACATGTACTTTACAGTGCAAATACCAGACCTTGGTTAATGGACCACATTTCAGGGTAAAATGGTAACATTCCCACAGACATCTTTAACATTTCAGCAATCAAAGTAATGTTACATTGGGGTGCTACGGCTCAATTTGTTCAGGGCTCCGTTATTAAATAAGTAGAATTAACAGCAGATAAAGAGGAACTCCAGACATAGATATAATTATAGAATATAAGCTTTATTTATTCTGTGATGATATTGTTGCTGGAGTGCAGATCCAGAATAGTGTATCTGAACTACATTCTCTGAAGTGTGGAATGCTAATACTCTTCATACTAGAAAACTACAGTATTTAAGTCATTACAACTTCTGATGAATGGGCAATAACCACTCTGTGACATAAACTCTTGGTCACAGAGTCTTTTACTTAAAATTACTAAGGCACATAGGAGATGGCTGTGACTAACCACATAAGTATACACATGAGATGCAACAGGTTTTCATCTGTGGTTAAGCATGAATATTTCATGGAATTAGGGCAAAGGGGGCTTGTACAACTATGATGTGGGTGAGGGTTGAATAAACTCAGGAACAGTAAGTAAGTAGTTACTCTTAAGACAGAGAGACATGAAAGCACCTGTTTAAAGTAATATGATAGGGATATAACTACATACTACATTACAGTAAATCCTTTGAATGAATCTGGCAACTGCATTGTTGGCAAGGTCATTGCCCTTAGGTCAAGCTGGCTCAACACACAACTTGCTCCTCCAATTATATATGGTCTTGATTGGCCATTTGTTTCATCTTTAGCCTTCAGGAGACTACAGTAAATCTTGAGTTCCTGAGGGACCTTATGAAGGGGATAGGCAATGAAATGCAGAAGCATTTCTCTCTTTGTCTCTTCTGGAAATCTCCCTTCTGCCTCCTCCCACGTCTCCAAACCAACCAAGTCCAGGAACATTTGCTGGATTTTGAGGAGCTTTATCAGCTTATGTGTCTCCTCCTTAAATTGCCCCAAAGTCATCATTCCATCGGACAGCTCCTTTAAAAGGGTTTTAGTCGATGAAGCAGGGAGTCCAGTCAACAATGAGTAAACAATTGAGATCAGATCCTCTCAGGTTTACCTCGAATTTGAACTTTCAGTTCAAGTAAAGTATCAATGATGTCATTATTTCCAGAATATCGGTCAACATTCCACCAAAATGTGTGTGTGGAGTGATCGCTATTAGAAGTACAAAGAGAAAGAAGGCGTTGTAAATGTCCTGCTAAATAACGTGCACGAATGATTTCATATCCTTGGAAATTGACATTTTTAGACAACTTATTGTTCCGGTCTATATCTTTTCGATTCAATGGTACAGGACTTGCTAGATTTTTGTTAACCTCTCTACATTGAACATAAGGGGTAAGATCAATTGGGGGTACCTTTGTAATACACAGTACATCTTTGGGAGAGATTGTCTTAAGAAAACATTTGTTTTCATCGCAAAATTGCACTGTCTCAGGCATTAGAGCATGAAGAAAATCCTTGTACGACCACTTTTCAAGGCGTCTTTTAACTTCTGTATTGAAACAGTATTATCTTCACCTTGTCATTTCTGCAAAACCTTTTTGAGTTTGTTGATGGTTGTAATATTTTGCATTGTTGGCAAGGTCATTGCCCTTTGGTCAAGCTGGCTCAACACACAACTGTCTCCTCCAATTCTGTATGGTCTTGATTGGCCATTTGTTTCATCTTTAGCCTTCAGGAGACTACAGTAACTCTTGAGTTCCTGAGGGACCTTATGAAGGGGATAGGCAATGAAATGCAGAAGCATTTCTCTCCCTGTCTCTTCAGGAAATCTCTCTTCTGCCTCCTCCCACATCTCCAAACCAACCAAGTCCAGGAACATTTGCTGGATTTTTAGGAGCTTTATCAACTTGTGTGTCTCCTCTTTAAATTGACCCAAAGTCATGATACCATCGGACAGCTCCTTTAAAAGGGTTTTAGTCGATGAAGCAGGGAGGCCAGTCAAGTAGAGCAGTTGATATGGCTTGACTGCATCAACACACATTTTACCTGCTTTCACCTTTTGTCCAAGCAGCTGCCTGTATTGGCTCCTCTGTGTGACTCCTCCTTAAATTGATCCAACGTCATCATACCATCGGACAGCTCCTTCAAAAGTGTTTTAGTTGATGAAGCAGGGAGTCCAGTCAAGTATGGCAGTTGATATGGCTTGACTGCATCATCACACATTTTACCTGCTTTCACCTTTTGTCCAAGCAGCTGCCCGTTTTCACTCCTCTGTAGGACTTCTTCAAGGAGGTTGCATTCATCATCATCATCTCTACTGACAATGTTGCAAATGGATGGTTCTTTGTTCTTTAACCTGAAAGATGTGATAACATAACATAACATAGTTGATAAACATTGTGGTACAGATACACACCAGTTTATTGCACAAGGTGCAATACTGTTTTCTACAATTACCACAAGAATACAGAACAGTTTTCAGTCCCTTGCTGCTCTTATGGTTACTGGTTAAGTAATGAGTTTCCTAAATTTTTACCCGGTTGAGACACAGTGAAAATGAATCTTTCAGCTTAGTGTAAACAACGATCATACAAGGATGTACTCCAACAATATTTTCTTTGCTGACAAATTTGTAATGTATTTTTAAAGATGAGTTTGGTTGTGAATGAGAAGGTTTAATGGGCTGTCTGCTAAATGTAATGTATTTTCAAAGATGAGTTTGGTTGCGATGAGAATGGGCTGTCTGCTAACTGTAATGTATTTTCAAAGATGAGTGGTTGTGTTGAGAAAATTTAATGGGCTGTCTGCTAACTGAGTGTAAGGACACGCAAACCTTTCCACCATTGATGGTCTATCCGATACAGACTTTCCCAAAACAGGTAGGAAAACCCTTTGTCCTCTTGAGAGTTATCACAAATTTAATGGGGTTTTCTTTACACAGAAGGCTTGATCAAGTCTAAATATAACATCATCATGTCACTTATCCTTCAATTGTTTTATGCTCTGTCATTACTTTTTTTACAATTTTGTTTTAATGTAATTAAGATTGTTTTCTTTGTAATTAAGATGGGTTTTGAAGAATGCTGAATCAAAGCTATATAACCTCTTGACATGACCTAATGTTTCAATGTCAACATTGTTAACCTTGTACCTTGAAAATATGAAAAGAAATAAACAAGAAGAAAGTGCAAGGACTCATATTCTAGTGGCATTTTCACAGATTAAGTTTTAAAAAAAGGGGGCGGGGCTGGGGGAGGGGCTGGGGAGGGGCTGGGGGAGGGGCTGGGGGAGGGGCTGGGGGAGGGGCTGGGGGAGGGGCTGGGGCGTGACAGCTTCCACACATGACTTTTAAACTAGGATATCCCCAAATGGAACAATGGTTTTCTTAGCTGTTTGTGACAATTGTTCTTCTCAAAGTTCTCTGTAATATTAACCCAGAGATGTTGGTTGGGTCTGTGTCCTATCTTAATTATCAAACCACTTTCAAAGATGGAAACTCTACCTGTAAGAAAAAGGTAACTGCTCAGAATTGTAAGAGTATTATCGAACCTGCACCATATCTCACCAAACTTTGTACCTAAAGGTCATTCTTTAAGATTCTCTACTCTGACTTCTTTGCAACTGTCATATGCACGCCTATGAAAGTTTGCAAATTACTTGAGCGTAATTATATCTCATTGCATAACATAATGTTGTTCCCTCATTTTTTCATGTTTTATAAATCGTTCAAGAGGTTATCAACTTGTCCATCATATAAAAACACTGACAGTTTCTATGGTAACATTTTCTTTGTATTTCCGGAGGATATTTATTTTTTCTAAAGTTTGTGCAATGTTTGGAGATGATGTTTGTAAACCCTTCATTTAGGAAATGAAAAAAGACAGATTGAATAAAGAAAGATATAAATTCATTGAAGTCTCTCCTTTTAAGGTGTTGTTGTTATTTTGTATTATTCTACTTCATATGTACTTGAGCAGTCTGTATAGCTGTATGGTGAGCTCTGTTGCATCCATGTCAACTAAACGGACACACCAGACATTGAATTAAGCCAACTGTTGCCTTACAGCCAATGAAAATTACCCCTTGAGGACTACAATGACTGATATGCATCTGTAATCCAGTTGTAGTTACGGTGTCCTTATAATGATCGTAATCAATAACAAACTGAAATAAGGATTCGAAGAATGTCCAAAACTGCAGGGATTTTTGTACCAGAAAACAAGTTGAAAGCAAAATAGAATGAATTAAGTTGAACTGGGAAGAAAGTAACACTTGGATTTGGATACCCCAACCCCCTCCCCTAGATCAGTACAGTTTAACACAGTGGTGTGCACAAGGTAGGGGGGGGGGGGTAAATTATAAAATCCCCCTGACTGATTTAGGTAGAGGCAGAACGTATATGGCAGGGCCGGTGTAGAATGGCAATTTTTTTATAAAGGACAGCATGTGGCCCTCGACCGTTGAAGCCGGTCCGATGTAGGGGTTGTGAGGGGCAGGGCAATCCCATAAGGTAATTTCTAAATGTCAAATGGTGCATTCTGAGGAATGTTTAGACCTTAAAGTACGTCTAGCTCTAAACACAAGGTGTGAGGTTGTATAGGGGTTGTATACCCGTAACAGTGGTCTAAAACATTCCGGCTGAATGCAGATTATCACGAACGACCCCCCACCCTCT
>JAIPMN010033332.1:0-22355 GCA_020650975.1 Apostichopus californicus
ATGGTAAGGTCTACTATGGTGGGTATCCTAAATACATGTTAAGGCTATGTTTGGGAATGGGATTCACACATTTTGCAAGAGTTACAATGGTAAGGTCTACTATGGTGGGTATCCTAAATACATGTTAAGGCTATGTTTGGGAATGGGATTCACACATTTTGCAAGAGTTACAATGGTTAGGTCTATGGTGGGTATCCTAAATACATGTTAAGGCTATGTTTGGGAATGGGATTCACACGTTTGTCTAGTGTTACAATGGTAAGGTCTACTATGGTGGGTATCCTAAATACATGTTAAGGCTATGTTTGGGAATGGGATTCACACATTTTGCAAGAGTTACAATGGTAAGGTCTACTATGGTGGGGATCCTAAATACATGTTAAGGCTATGTTTGGGAATGGGATTCACACGTTTTCAAGAGTTACAATGGTAAGGTCTACTGTGGTTATCCTAAATACATGTTTTTTGAATAATTAATATGCTCTGAAGTTTCTTAAAACATATTTGCTTACAGTTCTGAAATTGCATACCTCAATGCTCACCCCTTCTCTCTCACATAGTTTTCATATTTTGATTATCAATCAGATTCCACTGAGGAGAGTGAACCAAGCTTCCTGATTAGTGGTCTTCGTGCAGTCAATAGAGTGGTGGCACCAAAGATATTCATGGGATATGAAAAGGAGAGATTTAGTATGGATGAGGTCAAACAGACAACTTCAAAGGAGAAGGTACAGCTGATTGGAATTTAAACATGTTACCTTTAGAAAACTAACTAGTTATGGCTTATCTGATTATTGTAAGTGATACTCTTTGGTTAGACAGTCACACTTACTCTTTGAGGCTGTTAGCGTGACTGTCCAATTCCTTAATGTCATAATATTTCAGTAATGAGCTCATTTTTCCGATACCTATATATCTAGCGTCAGTAACATTATCTTCTTGTCATCTTAAAAGCTTTGTATAACAGAAAATGCTGCAACAATAATGCATGAAGGTGCAAACAATTCATAGTGTTTGGTTTATTTTTATGTTTAAGAGTTGCAATAGTCAATATGCAGATATGTGTTCCGTACATGGCTCCAGTTAATAACTGTGTAATCAGTTTGTAAAGATACTTATTATTCACATAATCAGTGTCCGTTACCTTATGTCTACCTATCATCAGAGTTCATCAGTTGGTAAATCATTCCTGAGTGTAGTTGATGTGGGTGTTGGTATTTTAATCTTATATCTACCTATCATCAGAGTTCATCAGTTGGTAAATCATTCCTGAGTGTAGTTGATGTGGGTGCTGGCATTTTGAGGAATTTGCTAAATCAGCCAAAGGAGCCAGAATTATCCTCTCAAGCTAAAGAAGATGTCAGCAATGCAGAGCTTCATTACAAATCTCTCTTCTTGAGGGATGCAGATGGAATTGGACCTTTGGAGAAGGCAGCAGAAACAGCTACTGAGAGGTAAAAGCAGATTTTTCACTTCATATTCCATTAATTGTTCAGGCATAGGAATGTAGGAAGCATGTAGGTTACAAATAAGTTTTATTATACCAAAGAATATTTGTTAATCTGATAAACTCTCCTTAATGTCACTAGGTTCTTAAATGTGCTTGGGTCTAATCCTACCTGGTGTGATTAATACCTTAACTGCCATCGAGGTTTTGATACTTTAGATACTTCCAACTTTACATGGTGCCCCCCCCCCATTGTGTTCCTCCCCCTCCACATACACATATATTTTCTATTTGTAGAAAATAGTGTTTTGTATTTGATAACATTCTTTTTGTCTTTGGCCTGTAAAAATGTTATGCACAAAATTAGAAAGTCATGTTGTTTTAAATACTTGCCTGTGTGTTATAGTATGTAACTTACAAAATATCCAGCTACGAATAGATTTGAAAGAGGAATGCGTATATTGTCATTTACTTCATTGGAATCTGTCATTTAAGAGTGCTCTCTCAGAAGGGAATGATTTTGTTTTTCATAATTAGTTTCTTGAAGAATTATGACCAATGGTTTATTGTGCATATTGTTACGTTGGGGTGCACCGGCTCAATCAGTTCAGGGCTCAATTATAAAATAGGTAGAACAGCAGATAAAGAGAAACTCCAGACAGATATAATTGTAGAATATAAACTTTATTTCTTCTGAGATAATGTTGTTGCTGGATTGCAGATCCAGAATAGTATATCTGAACTGCACTCTCTAAAGTCTGGAATGTTAGTTTTTATATACTAAAAAACTAAAGTATTTAAGTCATTACAACTTCCTGTTAAGGGCAATAACCTCTGTGACATTAAATTCTCTTATAATTCTCTTATAATTCTCTTATAATTACTAAGGCACATAGAAGAGGGCTATGACTAACCACATTTAATACACATGAGATGCCACAGGTTGTCATCTGTGGTCAAGCATGAGGATTTCATGGAATTAAAACAAAGGGGGCTTGTAGGACTATGATGTGTGAGGGGTGAATAAACTCGGGAACAGGAATTAAGTAGTTACTCTTAAGACAAAGAGGCATGAAAGCACATGCTTAAAGTGATACAACAGGGTTTATAACTGCATACTACATTACAATATGTTCCAGAAGGAAACAAGACACTTCTCCAGATGGAATCCCTAGAGAAACTCCACTAGCAGTCTTAGATGAAACGATGAAACTCTTAACGGACAAGTCGGAAGATTTAAGGAAAGATCTTGAAAACACCAAAGATGTAAGTATGAAATAGTTTTGTTAGAAATCATCTAGTCTTAATATGAGGTGAACTATTACAAGAGGTGAAAGGTCATAAATGATGCAATAGCAGTGTCCATCTAATGTTCATAAGAGATGTTGGTGCATGCATGTCTTGTGCTTGGTTGAGGCTGAGATATTGGTGCATGCATGTCTTGTGCTTGCTTGAGGCTGAGATATTGGTGCATGCATGTCTTGTGCTTGGTTGAGGCTGAGATATTGGTGCATACATGTATTGTGCTTGGTTGAGGCTGAGATATTGGTGCATGCATGTCTTGTGCTTGGTTGAGGCTGAGATATTGGTGCATACATGTCTTGTGCTTGGTTGAGGCTGAGATATTGGTGCATACATGTCTTGTGCTTGGTTGAGGCTGAGATGTTGGTGCATACATGTCTTGTGCTTGGTTGAGGCTGAGATATTGGTGCATACATGTCTTGTGCTTGGTTGAGGCTGGTTATGTTGAATCAAGATTGGTTTCATTATTAATTTTATAGTAGTCGACGTCCTATCGGGTCTGATTAGTTATATCATTTCTGAGCAGTTTGTGCTTGTTTGCAGTGTCTGCTGACTGAATATTCACTTCTAAGATTCTCTCTGTTTATTTAATTTGGGGTAAATTACACACATAACGTAACATCCAGAATTGTTAAGGATCGGTAGATGCAAAACATGTTTATGGCCTTCTCATAAGTATAATATTGGTCAATTATGTAATTGATATATAATTATAATAATAATATAATTATTGTAATACACCATTGCACATAAACCTACCATATAAGTACTTAAACGATGCAACCTCACCTTGCAAACACAAATTCCACCATTTACACATTTTCAGATATCCATAGTTTCATGTGAGATGTTTCTCATGCTCACCCATGTAATCTTATGGGTTTTCATTTCTTACATGTTAATCCTATGCTGCAGCCTCGGATGCATCATTGTTGCTATAACTAAGATTTCTAGAAGAGCTTTCATATATGCATTTATGCCATGTCAACTAATGCATTTCCTCATTAATGAAATTAAAAACAAAACTTTTAATATAAGATGAAGCAGTTTTGTTACTGCAGCAGTTTTGTTACATATCACCCTTGACTCAAGTCAAGTCGACTCTGGCTGAGACATGACTTCTAACCGTAAGTTGTAAAACTTGATATGTTAGTATAAGTACCTGTTATTTCATTCGTTTACATTTTGTGCTTTAACAGTTGCTGCAAACTATTGATGTCGTCAATGAAAATGTCAAAGGTCAACAGGAAGAGATAGATGTCTCAGCAGATGGAAGCAGGTAAGTGCCTTTTAGTATTGCTAAATCAAGTTACTGAATACAAATGATTATTGACTCAATTCTGAAAGAGTGAATTGTTTAGCTGATTACATTAATGCTACTTGTTGTGATCAGTGAGAACTGTTGATGAAAACAACTGTTTATGTCTGATTTCAGCCATGGAGACATCAGTTTGGCAGGTCTACCTCATGTGGATACGATACCTCCACCAGTTCAGGAAAGATTGGAAGGGACATCACATGAAGAAAAGGTACTGTATGTAACTCATGATGGTAAATAGAACTACTGCAAGAAGGCATGTTGTTATTATAACCATATGATATGCTGTCACGTCTGATGTAATCAGTTACTTATATCCATCATTGCAGCCTGGTTTGATTTTCTGCAAATCACTACTCTCTTAGCTGTAAGTGAAGTACATACGAACATTTACGATGAAAGGATGGTCATGATTTGAGTCTACTTGGACTATCTCAGAGTATAGGCAGTAGTTTGTACTGTGCCTATCTCAGAGTATAGGCAGTAGTTTGTACTGTGCCTATCTCAGAGTATAGGCAGTAGTTTGTACTGTGACTATCTCAAAGTATAGGCAGTAGTTTGTACTGTGACTATCTCAAAGTATAGGCAGTAGTTTGTACTGTGACTATCTCAGAGTATAGGCAGTAGTTTGTACTGTGTCTATCTCAAAGTATAGGCAGTAGTTTGTACTGTGACTATCTCAGAGTATAGGCAGTAGTTTGTACTGTGCCCTTGACTTCTCCTAACTATTCAAAGTGTACAAGGATGTATCTCATCAGTCATCATTGGCAGCAAGTCTGTCAACTAGTTATTCATTTTAAAGGGGGAGAGTCTGCCTTTCAATAAAGATTCAAAATGATCCTTCTGTAGGTGCTGGCAGCTCTACTGGCATCGATTAGATGGAGCATACTCTAGTAGTTTGACTCACTACTTTGCATTGATCTGAATAATCATTGCAAGGTATTTGCCTTCAAACAAATTGTTGAAATCCACAGTTCATTAGCAGCATCACTTGATGGCAATAATATTGACAGGTTGCAGCTATCTTTTGTGACAGAGAGTGGGCAGCAGCTGTTTGGTAATCGTTGCCTCCATAAATTAAATTAAATTAGTGGCAGATAATCTTGAAATATTTCAATACATTAACTCTATAACAAGTTGTCTTTTATGATGCATTCACATTTATATATTGTAGATTCTTGGACTCTTATTGTGGATGTGTATATGATTTGATAAAATACCAAGTTTCCATCAGCATTCCTCTAAAACTTTGTATTTCTTCTTACCTTTGTAGAAGCACACACCAAGACAGAGTGATAATACCAATAACCAAGACAGAAGGTACAGGTAGTGTCTTCCTCTTATCAGACAGTGGGGTCGTGCCCATTGGGGCCCGGGGGGCACAGGCCCCCCCAAATTTTGTCAAAGGTGTCATAAAATTTTGTCATAATTTAAAAAAAAAAAAAAGTGTTTTCGAAATCGAAAAGTAGACTAAATAGTCAATTGCTCTTTGATGGTCGTTGCGGATTTTCCACACACCTCAAAGACGACATATCGGGATTAGTAATGCCATTGCTTTTCGGCAAATTTTTTAATTGTTTTCTAAGCCTGTAAAAAAGTTCGGAAAGTTAAGATAAATGTAGTGAACAGAGATTTTCCTCATGATCTGATAGGTAGTTTCGAAAAAAATGAATAATAATAATCATTTCAAATACAGTCACAATTAACCTGGAAAATAATCACTTCGTTATCACACGTTTTACCTTAGGTTTCGCTACTTTCGCTTTTTCTGCCCATGTTTTCAAACGGCATAGCTTTTTCTTCACCCAGTCACCACTTCTCACGGGCATGGGCAGCGATCATGGATCAGCCAACACAAAAATGTTTCGATTTCTTAAATTTTGGGCGCTTCTGGGAGACAAGGAATTGGTAAACTGAGGAATAAATGGCGGTCACTTCCCTCGAGAATATTTCCCAAAATAAAAAATTGCCGTAAAATTTTATCAATTTTAGGGGTGTTGCTTACTGTCATAAGGCATGGGAAGTGCCGTTTCTTGCAATCTGAGGGGTCTGCCAGACGAAAAATTTTCTTGTACGCTGCGCGCCAACCTATGGTGGCGCTCCGCTTAGATAGTCATCACCTGCTCACGGGCCCCCCAAAAATTTATTTTCGCACGACGCCCCTGCTATCAGATGTAGTATAAGTTAACCTTTCAGTGTTCCAATAGCATGCAACTTCACCTGATTGACAAGTCGTGAACATTGTTTAGAAATGTGGAATATATTTCATTTGAGAGGTGTTTCTGCATAGGTTACTTGCTTTTTGCATGCAATGCAGTCAAATGTATGTATGAAGTTTAATTTGTAAGCACAATATCTCAAGAATGGCATCCATGTTTATGAACAAGTACTGTACTGATTTTTTTGTGTGGATTAAAATCTCTTTTATATAAGCAGAGGTCAAAATTTAAAATTTATGAAATTATGTACTGCAGAAGTGATGTATACAAGTTTGTATGATTCCTTTTTGAATGCCTAAAAGTGCACCATCTTTAGAGGAGCAGTCTACTATGGCTTATAGATAAATTTAAAAGCCTGGAAACCTTGTATACATATTTCAAGAAGGGAAGTGTTGATATATTAATACTTGATTTTGAGAGTTCCCTATGCTGAGTACTGCAATCCTCATGGTTTTTATTGTTTAAAGGTCATATAAGGTCAGCACTGATCAAATGGGAAATTCTCAGAAATACCATGTTTTGTAGAAACCATTACATTCCATTGATTCTTCAATGCTTGCTTCTTGAATTATGGTATTTAATTTACCTTTATGCATGAAATTATTTCAAGAGTGGAAATTTTTGACCTGATTAACTTTCAGATTGAGGGGGAGAGATGATTATCAGGACCGGGTGAATGAGGCCAGAGATATGATGTCAGAGTTGCTTGCAGATGCCAAACCTCCCACATCTACTGTAACCAATTCCAAACCAATCGCAAAACCAGCAGGTTTCAAGAAACAAAGGAAGCAGAAACCATCTTCAACTGATAATAAACATAGACCTTTCACTGATATTGTAAGATTACAAAATCCAAGAGGTTCCAGGGGGTCAGTTATGACAACGAAATCAAAAACATATGCAGAAATGCTGACGGAGCTCAAAGAGGAAACTTATGGTTCAGCTGCTAGGACAATGAAAGTACCCTTTAAAGGTAAGGCCTGAGGTACATGGCTACATGTTAGTATTGATGAAACTAATGGTTCAGCTGCTAGGACAATGAAAGTACCCTTTAAAGGTAAGGCCTGAGGTACATGGCTACATGTTACTATTGATGAAACTAACGGTTCAGCTGCTAGGACAATGAAAGTACCCTTTAAATGTAAGGCCTGAGGTACATGGATACATGTTACTATTGATGGAACTAACGGTTCAGCTGCTAGGACAATGAAAGTACCCTTTAAAGGTAAGGCCTGAGGTACATGGCTACATGTTACTATTGAGGAAACTTATGGTTATGCTGCTAAGACAATGAAAGTACCATTTACATGTTACTATTGATGGATGGATAGTTTTTGGACTATTAATGGACTATTAATGGACTATTGATGGATAGATGGTTTAGGTTTGATTTTGATCACTAATATGCTTCAATTACCTTACCTGAAATAAGATTACTGGCGATAATGCTGTGGTAGGTTTGGTTAGTGGAGTGGATGTTTCAAGTCCTCACATAACAGAGAATTCAAGAAAGAGATGCATGTTGGAACTTCCAGGCTGCTTGGTTTAACAATATAACTTCTCATTTATATTTCATTTCAGACAAGAGTAAATTGATACAAACCAGAAATAAGAATACAGGGAGAGAGAATCTGAGAAATGCAGCAGGATTTAGTCAAACAAAGGTCACAGGAAGAGTATCAGGTAACCTTTCAAACACAGAGTTGATTTATATGTAGATTCCTTGAAACTCATATTGGACAGAACAGCTTTGACAATGAATAGAGCAATGATTTCATAATATAGTTACTTTTTGGTTATTCCACAGCATCACAGAGCAGTCAAGACTTAATTAAAGATGGTAAGAGAGGATTAGAAACTAGAAGAAGAGATCCACCAGTTCCATCCAAGAAACCTGACAAAGCAGCAGGAACAGGAAGGAGGAGTGTGAGAGCTCTGAGAGAGAGCTTTGAAAGTAGCAGTAAAGAACAGCGACAAGAAAACAAAGGTAAAGTATAAACAAGTCTCAAACCCCCCACCCCCACCCTCCCCCCCCCAGAAATTAAAAGTTCATGAGACAGTAATGTTTTAAAACTAGAGAAGATGAATCTACTTAGTCAGGAATTCTTTAGGCCACAACTGTTGGTTAGTAATTGCCTTTGGTTGTGCAAGGATTTGTAGCCAAAATCCATTTTCAGAAGCTGGATTATTATATTCAGGAAGGCTACTCACCATGGTCAAAAGTAAGTTGATTTTGAAGGTTCATGAATCGGAGGTTCAAAGGTCTCATAAAAACAAATTAAATGCTGACATTAAGATTACTTTGTAAATGAGGCCAGTTGCAGTTCAATATTTTTGGAACCACAATAAAAAAAATGTCAAATAACAGCATTTATAATTGACAGGTTTGTAATTGTTTAATAGAGCAAAATGTTGTCTGCAAACAAAGACCCTCCTTTTATTTTTTCATGTTTTCCGTTTTGCTATATAGACTAATGACAGTTCGTTACAGATATTTTCTTCCTAAAAGGCTATGGACATTCCCAGTGACTTAAATTGCTGATAGACTTCTACTGTTTTTTGCAAACATTGTGCTTCTCCATACTCAGTGATGGGAATATTGCTCATGGTTTGGCCTATTATTGACTGGATGAGTGTATATTATATTATAGGTTTCAATCATATAGCTGAGCATTGACATTCTTTGCATGCTATGTCAGGTTTTATTCAGTTACTTGTTCCAAAACCTTCATGTCTGGCACTGACATATGATGTTTCATGTTGTTTGCATTATGGCAGATCTCTCAATCACAAATTGTTCCTTTATTCAAAAATTGCAAATACCTCAGATGAAAGAATTTTATTGTAACTACTTTTCATGATGTCAGGTTTGTATGTATCTACATCATGTAGCAGTTAGAATGAAATCTGTGAGTAGAATGATGCTTGGCAGTGACTCAGGGAGAAGAGCATAACATGTTCTAAACAGAAGAACTGGGAAGAAAGGAATGAGGTCTTGGGGAAAAGAAAAGGCTATTTAACTTAGATGTTTGGGTCCCACTATAATTTGACAGGGTTCTAAGATTACCAATTGCATCTGCTAATGCTATTTGGCTACAGCATGTTGTTTGTAGTTGAGCAATGAAATTCCTTTCATGTTATACCAGGTTTTGTTAACATACTTGTTTCTAAAGCCTTCATGTCTGGCACTGACATATGAGGTTGTATTTTATCTTAAGTGTATCAAAGTGAATCAGAAATCCCAATATTAGGATCCCGTCATTCATGTACTGTCTGTGGTACGTAATTAAAGCAGCTGGAAACATGCACTTACCTTTGCTTATATCACAGATTTAAGTTTGGCTATATAGGGTTTTCCACTAACTCCTGGATAGCTCAGTTGGTCTCAAACCATTTCTTTGATGAATGGCTTTTCTGTCAGTCACCTTAGCTCTTTCAAGTGGTTGAGAGGACTTTCCTCTCCCACTAATGACTGTTATCTGTCATCAACTTTCCAAACAGTAGTACCTTTGCAATTGTCAAGTTATCTGGAACCTTTTATTATTCCTTGCCAGAGGTGGAAAAATCTATGCGATGGTGATGGCGTGAGTGTATTTGTATTGAGTACAAGAACACTATTCTTTTCAGTGAAGTTCAATGGTCATTTGGGGTAAACAGAGGTCAAAGTCTGAAAACTTTGTTCATTATGATAACTCAGAAAGTGCATCCTGCTGAACTTCATACTTAGTATGTAGATCCAGCTTGGTGAGAAGAAGAACCCTTGCAAAACTGGCGGAGGTCAAAGGTCATTTGCGGTCAAATAGTTCAAAGGCTGTAAAACCTTGTAAACATAACATAAAAAGTGCATATTTGTGGAACTTCATACTTAGTATGTAGAACCAGCTTAGTGAGTACAGGAACCCTTTTGAAAATTGGTAGACGTCAAAGGTCACATGAGGTCAACTGTGAGCTCTACCATACTATGATTTTCTTTGGTGAACATAGTTTGGTCAATTTGAGATCAGTGAAGTGTATGGGCCCAAAATATAATGATCTTCAACTATACATATTAAGTCATCCAGGAAATGAAATCTGCTTCAAATAGTTCTCTTGTGTTGGAAGTTTTAAACAGACTTAAGCTGTCTCAAAATTTGCCTTGTTTCTGTATGATTTATACTAGATGACTTTTGCTTTGGCAGAAAGTTGTGAATATATTTCACAGTGTATAACAATGTCATTTAACTCACGTTCATTAAGTTCATTAATAATAATTATTAAAGGGGTTGGTGACAATGCTGATTTGCCTGCTTTAAATCAGTTATGTGGAATATTGAGCAAATTATATGGCCAACTGGCTTATTGTTGTGGTACTCAACTTAAGAACACATTTTCCTCAGTTGCTGTATCAATCGGGGGATTTGATAAATACTTAACAGGCTGTTGGCGTTCTGGTTATGGAAGTTATAGCTCCTTTGAGGTGAAAGTCTGTAAACATAATTCTAAATGTAGAGCTTGGGTTTACTTCATATTAGCTGATCTACCTTACTGAGAACCAGATCCTGTTTTCTGCAGAAGTCAATGTATGAAAACTTTGTAAGCATGTTATGGTGCCAAAAGTAAAGCTTGGTGTGTGGATCAACCTTATTAAGCACTGTTTGTGCAGTTAACCTTAAATCTCATATACTGTAATAGGTGGCAAGGAATTATAGTGCTTTTATCGAGCATTTGCCTTTATTAAATTGCTAAGGGTTATAATCACAACAAAGAAGAAAACCCTCAAGTATAGAAGACAAAGAGTTATTGTGAATGAACCTGCACTTTGTGTACAAGATTATAGATAAGGATTCTACACAATATCTTTGCCTTGAAGTTGTCCAAGCATATTTTAATTGCTCATCTTCTCAGGGTCACCAGTCAGCCCAAGACCTGTTTCTGTGATGAGAAGCCGAGGTTTGAGTCATCAGCCGGTGCCTTATGTACATAGACTCCAGCAAGCAACAGCCCAAGCTCCACTACCAAGTCACAAGGACGTATATGGTGAGATAGCAATTTCTTTGTTTGTTTATTAGAGATGTGAAAGAATATGGTAGAGGTCAAAATTAACCTAATCATTGCACTTTTTATTCATTGCTTAGTGCTGTCCTCTCAGGGAGTAGGGGGGGATTGTTTTAGAAGGACTGCAAATATGGTTTCCCTAGTTCAGCAGGTCCATCATCAGAGATGTACTACTTCATGTTTTGTCAAGGGTATTCATTGCAACATCTTTATTGATTCACTTGTTTTTACATCTCAACATTAAACTATGTTTATAACCAAATTTCTCATCTTCCAGTTTTTCCTTCAAGTACCTATACCTTTAAGTCTCCTGTTCTGCACTCTGTGCCTTCAAGACACCAACCATACCTAACCCCAAGGGTGACAGCAGGGGAGGAGAACATCAGTGACATCAGCTCATGGAGTATTTCAGATGATGTGAAACAGATATTATATGATGAAAGTGAGGTCAGTGTCAAACATGTCATTAATTATATTACAGTTGTGACCTGTGAAATGCATTTACTTTAGGACACAAAAGGAAAATACAAAACACACAAGGAAAGAGTTTCTGTTCATCAATGTCTTATCGCATTAACTGTACAATAAAATTACAATTACAAAGACTCAACTCATTCAATAGCTATTAGATACAACAAACCACAGGAGTATGAGAAAAGCATGGAATGATAGCAACAATATTACAAGGACATGAGCAACATTTTATCCCTTTTTGTATTTGAAACAGGTTTCTTTAGCCTCCGAGATGTCTGAGCAAGACAGCTACCTGTCATCTGTTGATGTTAAAGAATTGGAGAACATGGCTTCAATTGGGAGTGGTAGCAGCTTGAGCATTGATTGGAATGCAGTGGAGGATATGGTGGCGACCATTAAATAACTTCACATTGGCAGCTGTAGGATGTTGATTGTAGTTAAATCACACTCAGGAGGCAGGTGGTACACATGGCAGATGACCTTTTTGAATAGGGGTCAAACTTGTGAAAGATGAGATGACTTGCTGCATATCCTGCAGCAACCAAAATGTTTTTTAGCAAAACAGATATTTCATTCATTGAATTATAAAATTTCTCTTTTTCTAAAATTTCTAATTTTGCAACATGTATAACATATTCTGCTATCTTACAAGAAAACCAAGAATTTCACAAATCCCAAGAATTAGGGGCATAGGCAGGAGAATGGTGGACGGTGTTGAATGTTCAAGACAGTTGTCTTCCTGTAGCATTTGAAGACTGTTTCAGCCTTTTGTTCTCTGCCAAAGTGGGATTTATTTTCCCTTTAATTTCACATTTGCTTACATTGTCAAAACATCGTCTGTTACCAAATCTACATTCAGAGCATTGTGTAGAGGTTGTATTTAGATTATGGTATTCTTTACATTATTTAGCAAACTATATAGATTACGACAGGGAACTTGCATTAAAGTGCTGTATTCATTCAACTGTATTCCAAACTATAATTGTTTAACCTATCTGTGTGATCCTTGCACATGTATTCTATACTGTCTTTCTTCTAAGATTGTAAAGTACTGAAATAGTCATCTAAATCTGTAATAAAGTGCAATCAAACTATCAGATCTCTGTCATGTTGTTTGTGGTATATAATCTCTAGCAGACCTCATGGATGATTACACAATTGTTCTGCTTAATTCCCGGATACAAAATAGCAGAAACTTATTCTTTGTGGGTGACACGCTCTGTTCTGCAATCCCTGAGTATCTGCAAATATGCAGCTGACAGGATGCCTACAATCCTGGCATGATGTAGGCAATGTTTTCCAACAGGGAAGACTGAAAAAAGAAAATAAATCAACATTCTAAATAAGACCTCAGATACAGATACTTGTCAGGTACATGACCTACAGCTTTTTCAACAGTCGTTTGATTTTACTGCAAATCATAAGTCTCATGTTCAATCACAACATATGCCTTGTTGGACCTAAGCAATTGATGTTTCTCACTTTCAAACACATATTAGCACAAAACATTCTTCGTACCTCATTCACCAAACCAAAGAAGTAATATTAAAACCGGTCAATAAAACATGAAATCATATCCTGCCCAGAAAGTATTATTTCTGCAGATCAATACTAAATGTGTAGTTAACATGTGATTGAAATATGCTAGAATATGCTCAATAACATACTGAACAATACTAAACCTTGGACTACTTGTGCAATAAACAGCATGCATCTTCTCTCCCAATTAAATGTAAAAGATAAGCTGCATATTTGTGTCAATGGTGCATAGTATTTCTTTCTGCTTTGTTATTTTGGTAGATTGGTAGCATCTACTTGAATTTCAAGAAGTGTAATTAAATTCAAGTCACTGTTCATTTATTGTCAAGTCACATGCCAAAAAATGTGTGACTCCAGTCAGTGGTTTGAGTCAACAATACTAACTGTACAAACCAACATCATAACCAATAAAGACCAAGGATCTGAATTCAGTTGTTGTTACTGCTAAATTATACAATCCTGATTGTAAATGCAGCTGTGGGTAATTAAAGTGGTATATATCTACTCAATCCCGGGGGAATCACGGATAAATGACATTACAGGATAGAAATAGTGATCTGCTGTTTTACTAACTACCTTATCCTACAGATAACTTGCATAACACACAAAGTTGTTGCCTAAGCATTACAAAGATAAATGGCTCTGGTTACACCTGGTTCTGTTATCAAGGAAACAATTCAGACAAAGCATCAAATTCCTACAAATGTAATTGACATTGTGACTGAATAAATGACTGAATAAATTACAACTACAAATAGCCTTGTAATAATATGCTTACCTGGGTCTTCCTTGGAATTACACTTAGCTCATCCACTTGTGAAGTTAAGCATAACAATGGGGCTATAGCACTCAGCATTGAGTCCATTAAGACTGATACACTACCATGTACCTCAGTCTCACCCTGTTGATATTAAAAACCATCAATTATATATATATATATTAAACTTGATGGTCTTTCTTGTAATAACTCAATTATATAACATTTAGGATATAGAGAATGCAGGTTGGATTTCAGTAGATTGCAAAATTACTAAATACTTAATATATCAGCTGAGATTTTGCAGTTGAGAACTTGTGATGGAAATACCATTGTATCAGGGAATGTTTATGTAGATCTGTCAATGGCTGAAGGTGATTGCAATAGCAATCCTGATGGAATTTTCTGCATCTTTAGTTCCAAACCACATTTTTATAACATTTAGGGAAAAGAAATAGAGATGGGGTTATCAATTAACAATTATGTGCATATGTTTCTCTAATTAGATACATAAGTGTTACACTGTCTGCCACTGGGATGTAACATAACTCATGGCAATTCAGCATGGAAGAAGATTAGGGGAAAAGAGTCAACTTACACTGGCTTGCTTGATCAGGCTTCTTCCAACATTAGTCAGCGAATCACCCAGTAGTTTTAGATGAGCAGCAACATCTATGGGGTCAGTATGAGGTGGAGGAGCCTTGTATTGTTGTGACCTGTGTAAGTTGACAAACATAGTACAGCAGTCAAAAACAGCCATGATTTAAGACCTTACCTTATTGATATGTCTTGAATAGATGAATTGAGAGAGTCAGACAGGAATGAAGGCAATGGTGCACATTCACTTTATAATACACACTATGGTTCCTTTGCACCTCCAATTGTATTGCAAGTTACTTATCCTCAAACATATCAATTGAAAGAGCATTGCAAGGAGAGACTGTGTGTTTGAATATCATTGCTGGCAATTGTTTGCTCGCTTAACTTTGTACCGGATGGTTAGTCAATTCAGAAAAGCGTAGTGAGCAAAATGGCAGGATCTTGTTAGGTTTGCTTACCTAGCTTTAGGATTGCTAGCTTTTTGAACATGTTTCTTCATTCTAGATAATGCGGGCACATTCTTGTGTCTCAGCATAAGTGCCCGCTGTTTGTGCTTCCACTTTGTCTTTTCTTTCTCGGGAAGGCTGTGCCACTTTTCCCCAAGTTTTCGGCTCATACTAGCAAAGTCTGTATTGAAGGAAATAGAAAGATTAAAAAAATATTACATGAGTTTCATTACACTCTCTTCAGTGATCAGAATTACTGAAGTCATATCAGCAGTTTATAATTCTTCTGTGATTCTCCACTTTGAGTTTCTTAAATTATCCATAAAATGACTTCCCTATTTCATTCTCATCATTGATTTCTGACATTAGGTGGCATATGCTAAAAAACCTGCATAAAGGTAAAGTAGTCCTTTAAAATAACACCTAAAACACTATGAAAATTCAATGTAAGATTTATTTGCAATAAAGGTGTGCTCAAACTTTGAATGAATTTCATGTGGTATCCATTTTCTACACATGCCCAAACCAATCGTGTTGATAAGGGTTTCCCTAAAATGATGATAACATAATGAGCAACATCAAGCCTTCAGTGTACAATTGCATTGTCCAAAATCAATACTGTATTTTTAGCAAAACCTGAAGTTAATTTGTCTTGTGTATGCAGAGATACTTATGTCCACCAGTTATACTAAACAAACTAAACAGAAAAATAAATGAAACATCTCAGAGGAAAAGATTTCCTTAAAATTTTAAAGCACACATCTATTGATCAGGCCTCCCCAACTTACCTAGTCCAGGTGTTTGTTCCAATATAGATGCCCTGTTCGCCTTGCACCACATCTGGTAAGCAGTGGTAACTTTCTTCTTTTTCTGCAATAATACAAACATTACAACTTGAACATACAGTATCTGTATTGTTGGCCTTATTTACTCACTTGGCAAACTTGAGTTTCAGTATTCTCCTTTTTGATTTATCATGCATACAAGCTTGCATACAAGCGAGTCATACACACACATATACACACTTGTAACATAAAATATTTTCACATATACACACAGGTCATCTCCATTGTATAGATTCCCTTCGACTTGGCTAGGAACAAAAGGCCTAAATATATATTTTAATGTTGTTCATGTTGACAGAATAATGGCATGAACCTGGTCAAATTCCAATAAGTGTAAATCAATTTAAACAGTCTATGTTACAACACATTAAGGAAACTATATCGAAGGTAGTCTCTTAATTATTTAGTCTCTTCATGCCTCCTACACAGGCCATGTCATTTAGCTTGATTACTGTATATGGTGCAACATTGACAAAACATGTGGACCACGGTTGCATTGGTAAATTTTTATTTTGCATCAATAGCAACAAAATCAAATACTGAATGAAAAGGGTACAGAATGGTTGTAATGCTGGACTCATTATGTACATGATAACCAGTACAAGGAATATTTCACACTTGAATTAAATACAGTAATTGTGCAAAAATTTCTTCCATCGTGTATTTGATGTTCTCTTGAAGCTACTGTATGCAGCAATGTTTGGAGTAGACTCTCAACATTTGACAGGGCTTTCAACAATTTTAAACTGTTCAGAATCAAGGTATCTTCCATAACAGATCACATTCTGTACCTTGGGTACCATGCCTTTCCTAAGTCTAACTTTGTGACATGACTGGACCAAACATACTTATATTTCCTAGTGAAAACATAAATTGATGATTAAGCATCCTATTTAAGTGTCGCTAAGAAGTGTTTATAAGATAAATTTTGGGTAAAACCATTCTCCCAATGGTAAGGAATACTGTTTATTACTCTGTCTTGCCAAGCAGGATGTCACACACTGACATTGAATGCCATATCAGTGTTCTCTGAAATCAGAGATTCCTGTCAGCTGAGAGAAACAGAACTATGAAAATATTTTTTCACTATTTCCCAGAATTTTTAAATACAATTTAACACATGCGGTTGAAAATAGCCACTGAAACTCACAAAATAAGTTATCTCAACAGGTGGTTCAGATTGATGATAACCATGTATCATATACTTGAGCCACAGTACTGTACCTAACATGTCCTATCTACAAGACTCTTCTTGTTGAATCATGGCTTTCAGCACCTGAAACATTTGGTATTAACTTAGCAATACTTTGTTTGTCTTCCACATTTAGTTTAATAATTTAGAAGTAGAAATATAAAGCTACCTTTGCTTTGTCCTTCAATTTGCTGTTCTTGTCGGTTTTCTTGTCTGTGACTTTGACTGTTACTGGCTTTAACAATGGTTCAGATTCCACTGGCAGCTCATCTAGGAGACTACTTGGATCAAAATGCCCTGATGAAGCTGTCAGCTGTGAGATCAAGTCTTCACCATGTGAGGAGAAGTTAAGTTCTCCAATATCATCTCCTCCACTGGAAGGTGACTTTAAGCCTTGCTTCATTAATCTCTGCTGTATTTTAACTATCTGCTCCTGGGTAAATGATTCCTTGTCTTTCTTCTTCTTCTCAGGGTGGTGTAACAGTTTCTTGGATTTCTTACCACGCTTCCTTTTGCTTTTATTTTTGGATTTCTTCTTATCCTTTTTGAGTTTAATCGGCGTCAAAGATACTTCAACCGGACTGGCTTCAGGTAAAGGTTCGTCAGGTTTTGACCAAGTAGAAATAACTTCATACTCGCTTTGTGGTTCCGCTTTCATTTTCTCTTCAATCCAGCCATCTTCTGCTTCATCTGACGATCGATGTACATTCAGAAATCTATTTTTGTCACTTTTATTCTTAAAGAACTTTTTCTTTTTGTCCTTTTCTTTTCTCTTCTTCTTTTTATCCTTCTTTTTATCGACGATGATATTCCTCTTCTCAGCAACAGAAGTATCGAGTGCTTTAACTTTGGCCTGCATACCTGTCTGGGCATCGCTATAACCACTATCTGAATCCAACTTACTCCCTTTACCTCTTTTACTGGTTGGTTTTAAGTCTGAAGCTGCAGATTCCTCAAAACATGTTTTAAATCTCTTCTTAGGATGAACATGCTCCTCATCAGTACTCTTTGATGCTCCTCCTCCTCCTCCTCCTCCTTTTGTGATCTCATCTGGAGAAGATTTAAATGATAACTTTAATTTCAAGCTAGGGTTAGTTTTAGAAGAACTCTCTTTTTTAGATTTCTTGCTAGCAGAATGATCATCCTCCTCTTCATCATCATTATCCTCTGGCTCTCTTTTTGGTGAGAGGATGAACTTCATCTTCAGACTACCATCATCAGTTTTGGAGCCAGGAGGACTTATAGTTACAGGAGCGACATCTTTCTTCCTTACAACTTTCCCACTTTCTTTCTTTACCTTCAAGAGAAGACTGGATGCTTGACTTCGACCGACTTTCTGTCGTTTGACTGTTGGTTGCTCGTGCTCTGTAAAGCAAACAAAACTGGCATTAGAAAGCTACTGTACATTACCTTACATACTTTTTTAGAAAAAGTCGCCCAGGAAAGAACCTGGGCACGAAAACCAAACTACCGAACGACTGATACGCTCTCAACCCCAGTCCCCTTGCATCGAGACTGTGACTGTGTGATCATCGTCGGGTGTGCATCACCATTCCCCTCGAAAGGGAACGGATACTACACATGATCTTAGCCAAAAGGCCGAGAAGCTACTGTACACTACCTTACATATCTCTTCCTGGCATCTTTAGAGCCTGTTTATAGCATAAGGTTGTGAAGTAACAACCAGCAGGCAACATTTATGAGATGTCAGGCTGCTGGTAATGCTGCATGAGAACAAACTTCAAGGTATTTCAAGGAGAAACTGTTACTAGAGTTCTATACTATCACTTAAGTTGACCTCAAATGACCTTTGACCTCCACTAACTTGCAATAGAGTTCCTGTCCTCACTATGGGAGATCTACACACAAAATATGAAGTTCAACATTGTTGTCCTTCTTGAGTTATTGCATTTACATGGTTTTCAGAGTTTGACCTCTATTGTCCACAAATCTGGATAGTGTTCAAAATCCTCAAACAAATCCACATATCAATTAAAGTTAAGTTCAGATGTCATGTTCTGTTTAAGTAATCTTGTTTACAATACATTGATTACAATTATAGAAGTTTGTTGATATTTGAGTTTGGAGTACAGTAAGTACTGGAAGGCCCCTGCTATACCTACAGATATACTAGTGTGAAGTTACTAGTCACATAAAGTGCATTAGTGACAAAAGTCTTATAGAGCTGATTTGGTAAGAACCAAATCAGGACATCTGGGGTGAGATAGATTTCATTGGGTAAATTGCTAAATTGGTTCATTTACTGAAGCAGCTAAGATGAGGGATGACTCTAGACTCTGAATTGGCCTACTTTGGACTTGTATTGGATACAGATTTTACTCTACTGGACTACAGCCAGGCTGGAGGATCATCATCAATACTAGTACCCATTTAGGTGAATAACAACTTTTGACATACAGTTGGTAGTAAAGTAAAAACAAATTATCTTGTTGAGTCTCACCTTTCGCTTCTTGTTTAATTCTGATTTGTGATCCAAGATTTCTCTTCCTCCTTGTTGAAGACATTTTGTGTTTCTCAGATGGAAGGAGCTTCCTTTGACCAGTGCCACTCTATAACATAAATAAATTAGTTTAAAATTAACTACATACTTGGGTAGATCACTTGAAGCTAATGACTTACCCAAACAAACAACTTCACAAACAGTTTGGTGCTTTGGTACAGATGTTTCTGAAACAAAATAATTTCCTCTCAATGAGAGGGGCTGTCAATCTATCTGTGTAAGGAATACATTGAGAGTTCTTTAATTGTAAATTCAACCACACAATGCACCGTCTGTAATTGTCTGATGGATTAGAAGACCCCCAAGACATGGTCAGTTATAGGAAGATGTGTCACAAATCTGTACCACAAACTTGTGAATCTGACACATTTCATCTTCATAAGCATTGTTTCTGAAACATTTTCACTTTATAGCTTCTCTTAGCAATTGAAAACATCAGATACAGAACAAGGCCATTTGTCACCAACACACACATGGTTCTACAGTAGCTTATAATACAAATAGTGATAGGCTAGGCATAAACAATAAGTAGCTGGATGAGTATAGCGTGTCAAAAGTAAATACAGCCAATAAAACTTGCTAGAGCTCATTGCCAATTGTATTTATTTCTGTGGGTTGCCTGATATTCTACATGATTTCTGATGTTCATAAGAAAACTTGTAATCATGATGCTTGTAAAGTATGATTTAGATTAAACTTCTGATGATAGGTAAGCATTCGGGTTGGGCGATATATCGAAAATTATTATTATCGTGATAATTTTTTTCAAGATGATATTTTTTGAGGATTAAACAAATGACGATAAATTCTTGTGAAAGAAATTTAAAGTAAATGTGGAAAATGGGAGTATCCTTTCTCCGGTTTATGTGTAAATGTTATTCTAGCATTCCATGGTTAAGAAAGTTGAAAGAAATCAAGTTTATCAACTTCATTTACTGACTTTTGAACTTCGTAACAAACCCGTCCTTTACAACATGTTCGCTACTTATCAATCAAATGCATGTCCACCTATCAAGCTCAAGCGTCATGAAATAAGTTCGTTAACCAGCCGCGTTTGCCAAGAGGCGTGGTTATGTAGGTCAGCTGCACCTTACCATTTCCCTAGGGCTGAAACAAGATAGCGCGCTTATAACTGCAACTTTGCACATTCTAATGGAAGTATAACATGCTTTCAGGTTAGTGCGCCATATTATCAAGATCGAAAGTGACACAAGCTAGCCTACCTAGGCCTACTTTGTCAACGTTTAAGTGTCAATTATTTTTTGTTGAGTTGTAGGCCAGAAGCATTGAAGAACTAATTATTTGTGTTATTTTAAGTCTATGTCAGAGGACTGGGACTTCTTCCAGTGAGCATGTACTGGAATCATTACATATTCATGTATTTAAGAAAGTTGCTCTTGTTTCAGAGTCGGGAATGTCAATATTACAAATTTGTTGACGCAAATGATACAATAAATTTCCCCCCCAAAAAAAATTCCATGGTTATTTATTTATTCATTTATTTTCAAGGTAACAGTTCATAACAAACTCAGATATTCTCTTTGAATGTCCCTTCCATATATCTCTCTTTCTCGATCTACTCAAAGCTCGACATTTACGCTAATTCTGTTAGAGGAAAAATTATCGTAATATCGCGATAATTTTTGAACTATTTATCGAGACGGTAAAAAGCAAATATCGCCCAACCCTAGTAAGCATGAAGATTAAGAATGACTTGGGCAGAAAAATGTAAAAAAAAATTAATGACATGATCAGACATATATTGTCTTGAGTATTGCAGAGGAATATCAAATTAGTCATTAAGTCAAAATTGATGACTGGTGTTTGAAGTTTAAGTTCCATACATCATTTCAATCACAAGAAAAAGTGTCACCTTCTTAGTCTACATGTGACATCAACTGTTTGTGAATTGCTAGAGGTGTTCAACCACCAGTAAGCAACTTTTAATCCAGCTGTATTTTTGGTTGACTCTGTAGGGAGCAGTGTTGTAGCCAGGAGAAAGTGAGTGCCGGCTAATTTGAAGAGAGTGGCGGCTAATTTGTCTGACGATGGCGAGCGAAGCCAGCCCGCGAGCATAGCGAGCCCTCCTCTGCGTGAGGTCCAGGGGCTTGGTGGGGTTCGAGGGGCGAAGCCCCTGAAGATACAGGGTTTTAGTTGATTTCAATGCCTTTAGGTGGCTCTATTCTACCCCTAATTTATACATATTGCGATAAATATTTTGAAACACGCCCAAAAACGCTACACAGAAACCTAAACTTTCCGACAATTGCGATACAAATTTCCGAATGTATTGACGTTGTTGTCCTAAATATGTGTGTGATTGCTCTCTCGTACAGTGGCGGAGTATCGGTCAGGAGGGGCGAGAATGGTCTGTCCGTGTCTGCGCTTGTGAGTTATGGCCTGCTCGTTGCGTTGATGATCATCTTTCGACACTATCTAAGCGGAGCGCCACCAAAGGTTGGCGCGTAGCGTACAGAATTTTTTTGAATAAAGATACTCCCTAGATCGCCGGAAATGACCCTTTCCGGGCCTGGCTAATTTGCAGATAAAAAAAGAATAAATAGGTGTAATCGCCAAATTATACCAACAAAATGTGACAAATGTCAATAGGTAGATGAGAGCGCAATAAAAAAGGCAATAATCGCGAATAAGTAAAAAGTG
>JAIPMN010033344.1:0-11093 GCA_020650975.1 Apostichopus californicus
ATAAGTGATATGGCCCTGTTGTGTCGAGCGTGGCATATTTGTTACAATGTGGCTAATACTAATAAATACAAATAGATCTACGATGGAGTTATTGCGACGCTCCATGATCTGACCTTTATGTTGCGTGGCTTAATACGTTAAGAAGGACAATTGTAGTTTTACATCATTAGTGGTAATATGGCATTCCATGGCATCGAATGACTTGTTGCGATATTAGTTGTCGCTCTTCACTCGACATGACAATACATGACTTGCGAATTCCCTTGATTTGTGACATTCATAAGTGAACTATGATAGCCTTGAGTGAATATATTTTCTTGAACGTTGTAAAGAAATGGAAAGACAGATAATGCGCGTTATAAAATATACTATGTTTATTTTCAGTGTATTGTACCATTAATTTAAAGTTGAGCACTGTTTCAAGATATCCAAGCATATTCAAAATGGTGTCAACTACAAACTTAGCAATGGGCCAACATGCAAACAAGGAAACAATGACTTCATCAAGTTATGAGTAATTCTTTCACAACTGGCGATATTTTATATTCAATATTTATTGACCATCGTAGTTTGATGGTTCATTGACTGGTTTCTTAAATGTGTTTTAATATTTACATTTAGCATCATCAGCGATTAGTGCTAGAAATTGTTTGCCGATAGGGTTGCCACCCCCCCCCGTCCCATCATATCACAAAGCTTCAAAAAGTCCACCTCGACCCAATCCATGGACCCCAAATATTGCTCTCATTTGATAGTTTCTTTCCCACTTCCGTAATAGCCAATGTTCGCTGGGGACGGAGGGTAGGCAGATCTTGCACAGTATATATTAACTTTATGTTAATATGTGTAGGCTATAGTGATACACAAAAATATGTTATCCATTACTAGGTTGATTGTGTTAAACGGTGGGAAAGTGCCAGTTACACGATACACAAATTAAACAATTTATTATTTTGGTAAGTAGCCCCCCTGCCCCACTTTTCTGAACATGTACACAATATTCAAGAATATTTATTAGGACAATCTCGCTTTAAAACATCATCATGTATAAAGTATATTATCTAAACATACCTCAGAAAGCACCCTTTGCTGAAGTATAAATTTGTCATGTTCTTTCTGTAGGACGCTAATACAGGCGCTCCTATAATGAGTGTTCACTTCAACGACCCCTTTTACAATCCCCTCATTTTTAAAGCCCTTCATTTACATGTACCATTCCATAAAGGTTCAAATGCCACTAGCTATAAATTAATTGAAGTAATTCACCATATTTAATTGATTAACACACTACATGTTTAATGAATCATAACACTTTTTGGCGAGTTAAAGCACCAACCTAACCATCGTCATTGCGGTAGCTGGATGATAATGAGAATATTTCCCCCTTTTAATGCCATAGAATAGAAGACGTATGTACTAAAATAGTAATCGTGCGGTCTTTAAAACATTTATGGAAGCATATTAACGACGATCTATCTCGTTTACTATCGGACTTACATGTTTGTTTCTATAATACGTACAAACAATCTTAATACGTCGTAACCATTATATTATTGTGTGGTATTCAATCGTATTGCTCATATCGATCGCAAGCTTTCCGATTAAACCGCATCCCCTCTCATCCAAATGTTGGTTGTATCTTGGTTTCTCTGACGAATCGACGGTCTATTAAAGATGAAATAATTTCCCAATAATATATTATATCCTATGAAAGTTAGGCAGAGTTATTGCACTCTGAGTCTGTACAGATATCTTATATCTAGAATGATATGGACTTAAGTACATATTTACTCTTCCTTGTATTCAATCTACTACTGTTCTTGGTTTACTGATAACGTTTATCACGAGTGAAGATATGTGTCTCAAACAGTGTGGCCGTGGTCGGTTTGCGATAATAACATTTCCAATTGACTTTCCTTTACTGTTCATAATGTTTGTAATGAAATATTGTAATGAAGCGTTTTAGGGGTGACCAGAAAAGAATTCATACTCGTATTAGTTTTGTAGCGTGGATGCGTGCCTCTACTGGAACTAAACGTAAACTTGGTATTTAACACAAATGTTCCCATGGGACAAACCCTTCAAATATACAAACTAGATAAAAGGCCCCCTATATATTTGTTTTTTATAACCTTGTTTTCCTTTTACACGGTTTGAAAAGGAAACGTGTTGTGTGATTTGACTATTACCTATTCAGCAACATATTCTTATGGTAGCATACACCCATTAAAAGCCCCATTGACTTACACACTAGATCACAAAAGTAATGTGGTCTCTAAGTCTAGATAGAAGTTTTCACTAGCTAAACGATACCCATCACCGGATAGCTGACAAGTTGGCCTTTCATGGCACCATCAATTTTTTGTATCATGACCATGTAGATTTTTTGCTATCCGAGCCGGAAGTTTTCGTCACTTGTAAACAAACCTCTTCACTCATTGGTAAACAATTTTCCTACGCTGCTCCTGGGAGGCCTTAAAGGGGTCCAAAATTGCCTCAATTGACCCAATTTTCTCACTACATGTACTTCCATTCATGCTCTTCAACATGCAAGCCACAAAAAAACTAGATCATGATTAATAAGAGGTCAAAAAAGATGTTCTCCTGCTGCTTTTTGGCACTTTTCCTGAAGGAGAACACTTGGGGCGGATTGGGGTAGACGCTAATAGGAGTATGCCACCTTAAGTGAGAGATGAATTTTTTTTTAATACCAAAATGATACTTTTTATAGTCTTCACAATATAAACCACAACATAATTCTATGCAATTATCATTTTAGGTCCATAAAGATGTATTTTCAGTATGCCCGGTGCAGTGTATAAATACACATATGAGCAATACTGTGTAAGCAGTAACCAGGCTGTAAATAAAATGTGAATATTGTGGCAAACTTATTCACACTAGACCAACATTGTTCATTCAGTGAAAAAGTTAAGGAGGGTTTTCATTTGTTTTAATAGCAAATATTCGTAGGCTTATGCCAATGAAAACCAAACTGAAAACGCTCTTTGCATTATGTCAATCAAGGTTACTTTCGCTATGGATGAACTTTGATTCAAATTATTGATTTCCGCCAGGTATCTATGTTCATTGTAAGTAAAGCCGCAAGATGGGTGCATGATAACGTTATATTGACTTATAGTTTAGGAGACCAAGGGAACCAGTTGGTTTACATCATTAGGGTAGAACAGACATAATGTAGATACCAAACGATATCTTAGCATCGTATTGCCTATGATGAAATATTCATGCATAACAAAAAACAAACGAGAACACAATCAATCATAAATAATGAGATTTATATCATTGTTGTTAACAAAACGTTTCTTGTCAGCTTGTGAATATGAATATCAATTGTAATAGCACGAGGTAGTAGTTTTCACTTTCCGTTATCATGATATCAATATGTTATCATGATGATCACATCTATGATAAAATATACTGTATACAGGACTTCTTTGTTATTGCGACTGTGCCCTTTTAAAATCAATGTGAATAATGTTCACAAGGGAAGATGGAGCTTACCCATTTTCTTGAAAGCATTAATCTAAAGCAATTACAGCCAAACGTATAAACCAATGGTTTATGCTAGTAATAAAAGCGTTTAGTCGTCAACCTAAGCATACCTAAGCGTTTGCAAGGCATGTGATGATCGTTAGTCAACTGCTATCAATTTATTTATAACTTCTAACATATTGAACAGCATCAAGGGGGTAACAGCATATATATTTATAGTATAGTTATCGTGCACTGATTGGAACGATTTTCTGAATACAAATTTGTTATTTAATCGCTAAACAGTACATGGTTGTAATACATTGCAAGTTATTTACAAAGCGTATAATGTCTCGGCGTATATAAGCTACTCAACATACAATAACTAGGGTTGACTTTGTCACTTCTGGCCTTTGACGAACTTTACGACTCTACAACTCCAAGGAATTGCAAGTGTATTGCTACATAACTGTTTATCAAGTAAAAAGATAAAAAAGGTAATTGGGAACGAAGTTTTCAAGTCATGTGACACCCTTTCCGAAGGCACATGTTCACAATAAGAGGTCATCATTATCACTGAATCTTTGTCAGTCTAGAATATGATAACAAAAAAACAGTAAATAATACTTTCAGTTTGTATAATATGCTATATACGATATCTGTAAAGGTTCAGAGGGCAATTGCCTGGATTGTACTTACTTATTTTTATCTTTTATATAAATATGCACGGAAAAGAAAAACGATTCTAACCTTCAACCCAGGATGCTCAAACACTTTGTTATTTGTCTGCGAATATTCAATGGTACGTATTGCTGTATTAGATATATAACTCTCCGCCTTGCCAAAAGGTATTGAACAAATGTAAATTTTACAGTTAACGAAATGAGCGGTTAAAAAATGACAGTATATAGTACTTGTTGTCAAAAAAGAGTCTTCGGCAAACCCCTATGTTGACAGATACATGTTCAGCTCTTATTGGTTAAAAATACATTCTAGCGATGTATTGTAGATCAAACAATTCAGCAAAATATATGATTGATTTCATCTCAGAGCAAAATAACCAGTACAGCTTGGAACGTGTCAAAATTACACGCTGGCCGATTACCGTTATCCGTATATCATACATCATTAAAGTCACTGTTTGTTAAAATGCCATCACTTTAGATTTAGACAATTCAATAGTTGAAGTCATTATTGGAAATGTACAACGGTATTAACTGTTATGCATCAACGTTGTAAAGCAAACAAGTGTTGACGAAACCAGTCTCAAATGTATATTCCTGACAATAGACAGCAAATGTGTGGAAGATCAATCCCGAACGTCCCTTCATCAGCCACAAGTGGTTTACAAAGAATCTCTTAATCATGTTGCTAAAATTTGATTTAATATATGTAAGTTTATCTGTCAAGCTACTAACAACTGCTCACAGAATAGATTAGGTGAAAGCGATGGCGATGTTTCCGGTCAATAGGTTCATTTAAGATGAGGTGAGTTTTGCAAAACTTATGAACATTTATGTTCCAAATGAATTTTATTATCTTTGTCCAAATTGACTATGAAACATTTCGGCTGCTTCTTCATTGACAGCAAATAATGTAATTAAATTATTTCCAAACAATCATATATACGTTTTTTATCTCAAGAATCGAGAGCTTTTTGTAGATCAAGTTCCATGAAGGGTAACTTGTTAAACTTCATGGTAACTTAAGGTAATAACAGTACTTCTGGTATAAATGTGCTCCTTTTTTAAAGTTTTTTTTTAAGGTTAAAAACAGTCTTTGCAAATATTGCCATTTGCATAAGTGGAAGAGTAACACAAATTATGTTGGTTATCTACAATCTACAGAAACAAATATTTTGAACCAGCCATCGATTATTTACAAAAAAAATGTTAGTTTCTATCATAAACTTTTTTTTTAAGGTTAATAACAGTCTTTGCAAATATTGCCATTTGCATAAGTGGAAGAGTAACACAAATTATGTTGGTTATCTACAATCTACAGAAACAAATATTTTGAACCAGCCATCGATTATTTACAAAAAAAATGTTAGTTTCTATCATAAACTTTTTTTTTAAGGTTAATAACAGTCTTTGCAAATATTGCCATTTGCATAAGTGGAAGAGTAACACAAATTATGTTGGTTATCTACAATCTACAGAAACAAATATTTTGAACCAGCCATCGATTATTTACAAAAAAATGTTAGTTTCTATCATAAACATTTCATCAGTTACATTTAGTCACAAAATCATTCTCCATTTATGTGTCTATAGTGGTCATATCAAACTAATTTAATGTCAATATGACCTTTGAGATTAGTCAGATTCTACATGCGTGTGAGCAAACATACAACCCGAACAGGAGACGCCATTTTTATTCTACACGGTTGGAACATATAATAGTCAAATAGACATAAATCGTGGCTCTGTTAAAACGCCTGGACTGTGCAAGTTGCGTTTGACTGGACCTATTTCCAAGGTAAATCTGTTTCTGATGACGGTTAAGAATTTTACAAAGATATTTATATTTGTTTGTAGTCGTTACAATGTATGTCAGTTTGTGTTTAGCTAGAACTAAAGGGTAACTATTGCGTTAGAGTTAAGCTTATTGTCAATAGGTTAGTTATTGTTTGGCTTCCTTATTCCTACTCATGTACAGCTGCGGTTTAACATATGACAGTCATATTTAAAACTATCACCGTGATTAAATAGTGTCTGGTACACTTTTCGCATTTCATGAGAGCTAATTCTATCGATTATACAATGCAGACACAAGAATATTTAGAATATTCCAAAGAAAAGCACCATTGCAGTCACTATCCAACATTCGTTTACTCTATGGAGCATTACTTTTGTAATTATCGTATCCTTCTTTATAATCAAAATTCTGCTTCATATCTTTAGAAAACGGAGGAAAACATGTTTCATGGCCATTGCAGATGTGTCCAAATGACAAAATGATCACAATGATAAACTTATGAAGGATTTAATGTCATGTCGCAATCGCAATCACCTAAGCAACACATTTTACGTAGTCAATTGAAGTAAACTTGTCCTGTTTTTTTCCCCGGCAAGGTCTGTCTAGTCTACGTGGTGTCATAGAGCCAAGGTGTAATTTCGAATATCATAATTAAACCTATATGTAGGGTTACATGCACGTGTGCGCATTACATAGTTACTAACAATGCCATGAACATGTACCAAACATTGACTTTCATATCTTAGTAATAATAGTAATAAACGTTAAATGTCATCTGCCATGAGGTCTACAAAGGCTGGAAATGTTGTTTCGCAATCTATCCCTAAATCAAAGGTGTCTTGTGTCATGTACCTTGAACTTGGTGTACGAAGAGTCTCTTTAGTGATGACATAACAACCTCCTTATTACTGAGCCAAATCCTGGAATGACATCTGTAAATTCATTAATTTCCTACTAGTTTGAGCTCGTTTAACAAGCATCGGTACAGTTTCTACGGATGTCAATCAACTCCTCCGGTAGCTACGAATTACTAATACTTCATTTTCTCTCAGTAATCTCCCCTTCCCGCCCTTTTTCCCCACAAAGAAAAGCGCCATGAAATGGGGACTATGTAGTAAAGTTGAACCAATATAAAACATTTGAATGCATATGTGCCCATTCATCAGGTTATTGCTTTAGATTTCTGAGGAATCAACCTGCAATGTTGAATCTTATTTTTATTTCAATTGTTAATCAACACAAATGAAAGAAATGGCTTTTATTAAACAAATCTAGCTTTAAAAGTTGTTGTTTATATCAGTGCCGAATACATTCGTCAAATTGGCAAGCTGCTTTATACGATATTGTTCATGTTTCAATAAGAGCGTTAACCGCTGCTGTAATTTCGTTACATGAAGATGAAAACAGTCTTACTTGAATGTGTATTTTATTACCAGGGTACAAGATATATTTGAAATACGGTTACTTGTATATTTCTCAATAAAAAAACAGAACGTGTTGCTAATCGAACTCTGTAGTAATTTTGCTGAACCAATCTTCTACGAGAAACTATCACGTGGGCAAAAATATATTACACGGGACAAGAATTAACGCACCAAGACAAATTCAAAATATGTTTGGTTCTGTCTCGTGATATGGAAAGGTTTTGTATAGTATACATTTGTATTTATAAAAGTGAAAATGAAAGTTATGTTTTTGACATTGTTCACTTAAATATACTGAGACGACTGGCGAAAGCTAATAAGGAAGACAACAAACGTCCAAATGAATATAAATAAAGTATTTTATGAAAACAAAAACGAAACAAAAGGTGTAACTGTATGGATATCGAAGAGCTCGTTTTGATTCAGGCTCAATTGAATATAATAACATGCGGTGATCTTGCTGACTTTCTGTGGTGACCACAATAGACAAGATTTGAAAAGGTTTTTGTTTTTGTAATTTTTAGAATGGTTTCATTTCTTTAGAAGCAAGAAGTGAATGCTCCATTCCCACGAAAAAGTTATGACGTATGGTTTTGATTATATTGTCTAGCGTCAATTGATAAGTACCATTGTGTATTTACTATTACAACTGCAAGGCTGGGTGTGGAAAGCTGTACTTGAAGCAGAGTGAGAAGCAAACTGCACCCAAGGGCTCTAAACATACAATAGTAATACAATCGAGAGAGAACCTTTGAACGAGATATTTTTTATTCACCGTTATGCATCTCTCTGAAGTATAATCTTACCCGATTAATTTAACTTAAAGCATTCACACTATCAGTGTCACATTCTTGCCAAAAATATGTTAGCCCTTTCCCATAGTTTTTAATTCCCAGTAAGGCTTGGTTTGTTCAGGAGATGACGTTACCGATCGAAGGTTCGCTTATTGTCGTCAGTGTTGTACCCAAACATATACTTAAGTATAAAAGCAGTGGTCCATGTTCACATTCCGCTAACAGTTAAGCATCAATTACCATTAAACATTACCCTTCTATGATACATCATAATCGCTATTTACTTACCAAAAAACAAAATAGAATATTAACATTTGGCATTGAAACAAAAATTACTTCCATGCTGTACAACATTCGACATGCGATATGTTTTCCTACTCTATTTTGATACATAGAATAAATTGTTATCACGATGTTAAAAAAGCATCCCGCCAACTATATGTGTTTTATTGTTTATTTCAATAACATCAGTGTAAGAATTACGTAAGATATTTTATGTTCTTTTAAGGGTTTAACTTATGTATTATGTACGTTAGAATAACTCGTCAGGAAGAAAATGCTGCTTTAAAGATTGTTAACTTCTTGTTTTATAAAGCGGACTAAGAATAAGTAAACTGGAACGATAATGAAACTGAAATCTTCTGTTCGACATTGTTCAGACAGTTATATTGATAATATTGAAGTGAGGGATATTTCCAAATATACTATTCTTTGAAGTGATGGTATTTGTAACAGTTAAGAACAAAGCGTATTTCACTAAAATTATGTCACAACAGCATACCGCAAATAATAGGAATGTAACAAATGAAACGAAACCGAAAATAGTGATATTTTGCGATGCTTTGTTGAAAGCAGTAGTACCTTAATTGAAGAGAATGATATCAGTTTATACAGTTGTCAAAAAAAGTAGAAAAGGTTAGCCAGAAATAAGTAGTGTTTATTGTTAAAGTATGTCTTTTCTGTTGAGTAATTTCATTTTAGTATAATGGGCTGTGTATACCATTATGAAAATTTGTAATCGCCAATCTAACCAGGTATAAAGTACGGTTTAAACAAACACTTCTCCACTATTGACGTATTGTTAACGACATAAAACAGGTAGCAAAGGGTGTCACCTTCAAGTCTATAAAGTTCATCCGCATACTGTTTACATTGTTGAAAGACTGAACGAACGTACAATAAATTGCACGACCGATACCAAGCATATCATAACACCTAAAATGCTTCATCTCTCACTAAAACTGAAAATCCTCCAGGAAACTTACAATGTTTGAAAAGCTAACTTTTATAGCTATACGCCTATCAATTGCTGTTTCCGATACATATATTATATGATACGATATGATACGTAACAATGTGATTTGATGTGATGTGACATGGTCAGGGTATGATACGGTATGATATAATATGAAATGATGAATTACTATGTGATGTGATTTGATGTGATGTGACATTGACAGGTTATGATACGGTATGATATAATATGAAATGATGAATTACTATGCGATGTGATTTGATGTGGTGTGACTTGTTAGGGTATGATATGATGTGACATGACATGATGTGTTGCAATATTAAGTGATGTAATGTGTTGTGATTTGATTTAACTTCCTGTGCCTTGATGTGCTTTGTAGTGCTGCTGCTGTAGAGTTGTGTTATGACGTACTTTGATGTAACGTAATATAAAGCACTAAAGTACGGTCCATATAGACAGAATATCCGTATTTCAGCATTCACATTTAGCTATAACATGGTTCATTGTATTAACATCATATTTTGATGACATCTGTTGTATCGCCCGCCATATTGAGTCAAATGTAATAGTATTTCTAGTGACAAACCGTTTTCTCATGACACGCATACAGTAACATCTTTTCCATGTTATTATGTTCTTATTACCGACTTCCATTTAAGAGCAAGCTGGAGGTATCCATTCATTACACATGGAAACGATGGTTGCTACCGTATATCTAAGGTTAATATATCCCAACATTAACTTTTAGCAATTAAACGTATTTGCTACAAGCTGACTCATCACACGTATTGCTTTGAGGAATTTCATTTATAGAATGCAGCTATGCTCCAAGCTGCAATGACAACTCCACAAACTTTCTCTTCTTCTCCACGCCCTCCATACACCCACTTTACTACACTCCAGTTATGAATCCAATCCCGAAGTTCGGTGGTGGTGTTCGAGCATAACGTACATTAGTTCAAATGCTATTATGAGTGGTAATTCACTTTGGACGACATTATTATCTCTCCCATTGTAAACGCAAATGAAAAGAAAATTGTTGCGTTTCTAAATTAATTTACAACTTAAGGCCTCAAAAAAGATTTGTGACTAATCAACCAATATCAGTTTAACAAGCGAATACAATGTCGGATTTTAAAATTTTCTTTCGGAATTTCTTTTCTCCATATTTCCTACAGTCATTTCCATCTGCAACAGACCTACTGCGAGTGATTTTATTGTTTATCTCAATATTGAGTGATTCACTCATTTTATCTGTATTAATTTTATTTATTACTCATCCATGTTTCCTTTCATGAGATCAATTTACATTAAATTATGGTCAATGGCTCTCTTAATTCACAGATTGTGTTAACACAGTCACTGTTTACAAGTGGAACGTATAAACTCGTTAATAAATTCGTATTTTAAATTCACCAAATCACGCAACACTAACAATATATTCCCTACATCATATCTAGCAAGATACGAAATGTGTGTTGGAAATATTAATTCTGGTATAGGTACTGAGTATAACCTAACTGTGTTTTAGCAGCTAAGTTAAATTACCGGTATATCTGGTCACTCTTGAAATATATATTATAAAAAAAAGGACGAAACAAATATTAAAGCCACATAGAGGGGATAAACGACAACATGTAACGA
>JAIPMN010033359.1:0-12463 GCA_020650975.1 Apostichopus californicus
CGCTGCGCGCCAACCGATGGTGGCGCTCCGCTTAGATAGTACTTATGGCCGGAATACTCGAATCGATTACGTCCCCCCCACGTTTCAAATCGGATTGACGCCCCTGTATGTAAGGGAGGGGGAGAGCTAATTGAGCCCCCCCCCATGGTAGTTTCCACTTACAATGATGGTATCTTGCACTAGCGGTACAACTTATATATAGATGGGAACACCAAGTCCTTGTGACATCCCTGTCAACGAATAAGTTTGCAAAGTTCATACATTAAATATTAATTGTTTAGTTCACTGAAGGGTTTTGCTCACAGAAAACAGAGGAAGTTCCACTGAAAGAACTTAACTAAGCAACTACATCAGCCAATGGGTGGAAACATGATTAACCCCTGGCCTCCCAAACTACTCCCCCACCCCCACCCCCTTACTTCTAATTACCTGAAATAATACTTGTATAGCAGCTCCGAGTAAAAGCGATGGTCGCCATGGAATCATCACAAAGAAACATGAAATTAGTTCAATGAAGTGATTAGAGAGAGTCTCAAATTTATGCATTAGACCAGGCGACTGATGCAAATAGTAGCTGATAGGGTTAGGCACAGGCTGGGTCTAAACAAGAAAGAATGTAGGAGAGAAAAAAAAAAAAAAATATCAATCAAAAATACTGTTTATATATCTTATCAATTATCTTGACTCTTTGACTCTAAACAAATTAACTCAATTCAGGGCTGATTGACTGTACATTTATGCACAAAGTCACTTGATACAGGAGTTGCTCCTTCCCAGGCAAAAAAACTCCATTATCCCCTTTATTGAACAAGATCATTTAAAGTAGATTCAGGCCTAGAATTTCAAACTTACAGTCACTTGCTACAAAATGCCAATGCATAAAAAATCTACTGTCTAAAATCAAATTCCGACTTGCAATTTCCTTGAATGAATACAAAAAGCAATATTAATTTTGCACTTGACAAAAAAAATGAATGTGCCTTTCTTTCTCTATTGGCAAACATAGAAAGCCACTGGCATTTAGCCAGTAAAAAGCTGTGATTTCCATATTAATTAAACACTCTTTGTCTAGAAAAAGTGTGCTTAAAATGAAAAATTTCAGGAAATTTTACATTGTACAAAACTGGTGTATAAAGAGGTGGACACCCTCCACACCCCCGTCCCTACACTCTCCCCTTGGATGCACTATCCCAATTTTCAAACAAAGAAATAAGATAACACTTTGTAGTTTGTCTAACCTCATAATGATAGTCCATACAAGTTAGATCCCTCCAACATTGGTCACCTCTTATTTTTATTAGACCCTGTAAAAAAAAAATGGTAACGAGAAAAGAAACATGTATGAAAGGCGCCAAAACGACAATTACGAATGATAATTACAATATACGGTTTGTACTTTGATTGAACTCATAAATATGACAGATTTCTGTTTCAGTCAAGAGTTTGTGTTTAGCATCGATACAGAATTTGGCGATGTGAGTGTAATGCCTGACTTGCAAAGCTGTGGCAGCTTTCTATCTTTCTCACATTTTTCGTTCCTTTTAATTCTTGTTTTTTTTCCAAATCTAAAATAACAAACAACATTGACAATTCTCACTTCAGCTCAGGGTCTTACTTTGTGTGAAAATTTGAGACAATTTCAGGTTTCACTTCTTTCGTACTCAAAGTAAACAATATATATAGCGAGAGTGCTACACAATTTCCTCTGAACTTTCTTTCAATCTCATCCTCCACATTTACCCCTGGAATAATCATATTCTCTGCACTTCTATGTCACTTTTATTGTCTGTGTAAATTACCTTTAATTTAAAGTTTCAAAATAAAAGCAAATATTCTGAGGTAAAGGTGTTCTTTTTATAGCCAAAGTGGGTGAAAACAAGCAATAACTATACATGTAAATATAAGATTTAAAAATAATAACATAAGAGCTCAAAATACCCACGTAGCATGGACAACGTTTTCGTTTCAACAATTCATAAAATCCACTATCCAAATGTAAGATATCTTTAAAGAGGATGAATTAAAAACAAATTTATATATCAATATAAATATCATTTGTGTGTATGAAGTTATGGAAGATGAAATAATGCTAACATCTATACATGTGTTTTTATGACACAGCCAACTCGAACTTCTTGCACAGAGTAGTGAAAGAAGAGGTTATAAATGTGTTGCTTTCAATAAGTCCTAGAGCCTCACCAGTCTGAACAGTGCCATTCAATGTCAATAAATATGACATTGTAAGACACAGAGCTTGTATAGATATAAGCAGGGTTTCTGTGTACTAAATGTGTGCCTAAAATGACAAACGTACCGCTCCCAACATGATTCGAAATATCAACCACCTGTAGCCCCAGATGGCCACCCAGGGAGGCTGAGTTTTTCTTGGGAATTGTCGGACTGTCCATACAGGACACAAGAATATCGCCAAGAAACCTGTTTCCAGCAGTTGACTCTCCCAGCCTATCAGTGACAAAAATTTTATATAATAAAATCCTGTGCAAATTAGCTATAGTTTATCAATTTTATTATAAAATATTAATAACACTTCTTCATCCACAAAAGATTTCGGGGGGTTGAACTATTTTCCGATGCTTTTATCTACTTTTCTTTAAAATGTTAATATAGAGTAAAAAGGGAAAGATTCAGATAGATACATAAATGTGAGAAAGAGTTAATATAAATTAAAAAAGAGTTTCTGCAACTCCAAATGGAAGGACGTTTACAACCTCTGCAAGGATTTAACACTTTAAGTAGCTGAATAAATTTACAAAGTGACCTTACTGTCACTGCATATATTACCATGCACAATGAATATATTGCGCTACTGTAGTCTGTGGTATCAGTGCAATAATAGGGTCTTATACATATCAATGCTTCAAAGTTAACCTACCGAACTTTCATTACATATGCACCTAGCCTAGCCCTGTAAGAGTGGCCTTTCTCTGTTAGATGTGAGATGTTTATTTATTTATTTTATTTCAATGCACTTCATTCAGACATTCCTAATCTTTTGAATTGAATAATGACACTGTTTAAGTTCTTTACATTGATTTACTCCTTCCCTTGATTTACTCCGAGTTCTTTAACGCTGGTCTGTTAAGCTGTTCTTTATGTTAAATTCGAATGAGTTTGTCACATGATGTATGTAAGCCAATTAGGTTTAAGTATTCTCTCTATTGGGGGAAGGAAAGCTGATAGAGGAAAGCAAACACAGCACATGGTGAGAGGAGAGTTGAATGAAAAGAGCCAAAGAAGCAAGCTTAACTATAGAGCCATACGCTCACTGGAAAATAAAAGTACCAAAGCTTTATTGTGTTATCTTCATTTAAGTTCTACATATATACCCATTCCTCTGACTACTACAGAAATTGCACATGTTGGATGAGAAGAATCAGTTTACAACTCTCTTGCAGAAAGCATCAATTGAGTAAAGTTGTTGCAGAATGAATTTGTAAAGCAAAGTTTGCAACTAGCTACCTTCAACAAATCCTTGAAATGGATTCATATATTGTAATATCCAATTTTGCTACCAGAAATAGTGAATAATTAATTTGTAGTTCAAAGTAATTAAAGTCAGCAGTTACTTTCAGGTTCCATCAAGATAACAGGAAAGGATTAACCTCACTTCACCACTTTTTTTCTTTTCAGCTATGTTACATAAAACATAACAAAACGTGTCCTCACTTACCAAATGAATACCTGTTACGAGAGAAAACAAGAATAATTGGAATATTGTGAAAACTATATTCCTTTCACAAATGTATTTCTAACCGGTTGTTCCACTTTGATCAATGATGAATGCGATTATTGATTCTTAGTAAATGTAAGTCAAATCGTTTCAAAATACCATGCATCCATACTAACTAAATAAGCAGTTCATAAGTTACTGTTGTCAATCTTTTCTTTGCTAAACAATCATAATTCCATAGTTTTTTTTTTTGTGGGGGTGTGGGGGAGGGCTGCGGGCCTGCATCATCCCTAATTGGTTGCAGAATTTGGACTGGAGGAACTAGATATAAAAATTACAGCAATTGTGTGTTATAGCAATCACGTTTAGTCATTAATTAATCATTAAATCTATAAATACCCAAAATACATGTATGTTAATTAATGCAATGCATACATCATGGTACAACTTTTAGTTATTAGTAAGGTTTATTTAAACAAAAGATAATATGGGATATTCAAATTGGAGCAACAAAATAAGAACAGTTGAAAGAGCCTGAAAGATTCTACTTACCATCGTTGGCCAACACTGACTAAGGAATGGTACAGCAACCACAAAATGATCATTAATGGCATATTGGCAGCACCAGAGATCAAGACAAAGGCAGACACCCCAAGGCCACTGTAGGCTATTCTGTCCAGCCATAGGTCAATCTCAGATTGATCAACAAACCACAAGATGGTTGGGGCAAATGAAATGGCTTTTTGGTTAACTTCCCCACCAACATAATCCAAGATTTTATCCAGGTGCAGTTTGATTGGTAGAAGTCCATGATTACCCAATAGTTGCTTATTCTGTTGAAGGGCCACTAAGAATGCGACAACTGCAAGAAAAAAACAATGTTAATATGTTATGCAGAGACGTCGCTATGGTGTTGTGATTGGGGGGGGGGGTGAGGGGGCTGTACAATCATAATATTGCGACTAGAATCATAATTTTCAAACTGTTTGGATTCGTAAGGAGGTGTGCCGTACCACAAGTTCAAAATTTTCAGCAGCATAACACGAGTGGGTTGTCAATTCTTTGTACCTTCAATGTGCTATACCGTGTACATAGTAATATGCTAAGGTGCTAAATCGAACGCCAATGGCCATATTCAGACAATTTTCAAGTTAGTTTGTAGTATTTCTAACTTTATTATGGGTTGTATAAGGAGTTAGAAAAGATTTTGGTTAATTGTAAGTTCGAATTTCCCCAAATCTTGTAATAATGTAAGCCTAAAATTATAAATATTAGAAATGGCATAACCATATTGACTCACAATTCAGAATTATCCAGTCAAGAGTGCGATCAGATAAAATTATTTTAAGAGATGTTACACATAGATAAAAAATGCCAACTGTTATGGTTTAGACCACCTGTTTTCCAACTATTGAAGACTCAAGCCAATTATTGAAAGATTGGTTGAGATGTTCCCTGCAACACTATTTAGCCAACAAAACATAGTTTGAGGCAACAATTTTATTCTTTCATATTGATGCTAGTAAAACCAATTGCATAAGTTTTCATGCCAGCTAGAATAATTATTAAATGTCTAAATCTTCCAATAGGTTTCTATCTGAGGGCTGTACAATTTGTAAATCATCTTTTTAACATTACAAGATGCTTATTAATCTAAATCAGATCTCCTTACTAATACTACGTAGATTTGTATTTTTTAACACATAAGGGACAGTCTGCTTATTGATACAGCTAAACATGTGCACTACTTATTCATCTAAGACTACTCCATGATATCTTAGGCTATTTCAGTTTATGGCACTGCATATGTATATTATTTTACAAAAAAAGTTCGTAAACAAATTCCTAGGAGGCTAACCAAGAAAACAAGACGTTATCCCATGGGTAATTACATTTTGGAAATAAAAACTGCAATTCTCTATCCCTGTATTTCAATGCAGTCAGATATTTTTCATGCATGGAGTATTGAGCAACTAATTATGGTGTCCAGAACATGATTGAGCATAACAATTAAGGCAAAGGCCTTACATGTATGCCTACATACATTTGGTGACAAACTACCATGTGTTAATCAAGATACCAGTAACATTGAACATTACAGAAAATGGGACAAATGCATCATATGGATGTCACAAAGCTTTCGGGTGGCAATTACTTTGCTGAAATAGGACAATGTTAAATCAAATATAGGCGGAGCCTATATGTGATCTAAACCCTTACAGTAAATGAAAGCTAGGTATCTGAGCAAAACTATTCGAGTCAACCAGTATGTTCCTGTGTCGATGCATTTCGAACCAGCCGTCAACTTCGCAGATTTGTCTTTGACATCATTATCCTCAAGTCCTTCTTTTTCAATAGAAGGTTCATTAAGATCAGTTTTACTCTTCCTCTGTCGCAGCTCTGATCCCGCGTTATCGTCTGCCATAAGTTAGTCCTGGCACTTTTGCTACCGACAGACACAACAGTTTCGTGTTTCGCGCAAATAGTACTGACACATGTAATAACAAATACGGCAATAGTGGGTGCACACAGGTAATATTTATCATCGGTGACGTAGGAAGCTATCGAAAAGTTACGGGCCAAAAAAAAATCGATGTTACAGGGGCCAGATTGGTTATTTACGCTTTGACGTTTTATACGGAAATTTATCTTTAAATTGGGTCTATTTATTTCGCTATTTAATAATACCAACATCAGTAGTAGACTACTAGTACTATATCATACTGTAAAGTAACTTGAAAATTACTAAGGAACTTATCATAGCGAAGAAAGCTCTTGTGCAAGTGTATGCAAACTATGGTTGCCATAGTCACGCGTAGTACATTACAGTCGACGTTCCTGGTATGATATACTTCGTTGTCGTCGGCTGTAATTTTTTTATACGTAGGGAAGTGACACACTGAATCGGAAGCGATTGTAAAGACTTCTACTGAAAAACTTGTGAGTGAACCTTGCATTGCTATTAATTTCCCTTTTGACATTACCCATCGTTTAATGGTATGCAAACTTAAAAATAAAAGTCATACTAGCACCTTGTTAATGTCTAAATTTCACGGTTACAATATTTCTGAGTTAGCCTAGGCCTAGGCCTAAGCCTATTAATTAAGTAGGCCAGCTCCTACTTCCCAGCATAAGCTTAGAAGTTAGAGCTAGGCCATATGTTATAGCCTAGCTTAGAAGTGTAGTAGCAGGCATATACACTGTACACAGAACAATGACCTTAAATTAATGACATGTTTTGGTAAATTTATACCGTGATTGGTGTCCATAATTGATATTGTTTGTTAATGTTTTAGCCTTTTTTTTTATTAAAACCTGGAGTTTAGATTTGTTTTCCTTTGACATAAGTGGTCCTTTTACTTAGCATGGTTTTGTCAATCCTAAGTTATACTCAAACTTCAAAGCACTGGCTTATTTTAATTTCATTAAAAAAACACTGCATTATGGAAAACAATGAGACTATCAAGCTGAGTGTCTGGGTATTAGTTAATTAAGGTAAAGAATAATCAGTACTTTGGTAAATCTAATGAGGCTAGTACTAGTACAGCAACAAACTCATGTAGTCCTGGAATGTAAAGCATGTGATGAGATGAGAATCAGTACTCTGGTAAATTTATGTGTTAGAGGAATTAAATTGTTGCTGCACAAGTCAGTCCTGAATATGTGTCATGCTGATTCAAAGATGAATATTTTGCCTTTTGTTTCTATTTAGTCATAGTGTACACTCTAAATCTTTTAAAAGCTATGCCAGATCTTTTACAAGTACTTTTGATTTTCTATTTTTTGGGGCGATCTAAAGAAATCACCAAGATGTCCCACAATGATGATACAGAGTCTTGTTCTGCAAGTTCGATCGGTCTCCCACCATTACACCTGGGCAAACCAAGGATACCACACTCACAATCATGGACTTTAGTTGACAAGTACAACATGGAAATGAGACAACAACTTGAGGTGGATCCATTCTGTGTGAGTGTACTTCTCTTCATCTGCAAGGCCACCAATATTGCCTCCCTCCCTTCCTCGCCCCTCCTTTTCTCCATCCTCTCCCTGAAAGTTAAACAAAGATTCCAAATGTATCTCATTTCAACGATAAATCAACCAGAAGAAGATTATAATGGCAAATTAATATTTTCTGAGAACATCTACCTCATGACATCACAGACCACTACTGTGATCTGATCCGATCCCTCAAAGAATCAAAGGGTTAGACCAGGGAGCTGCTACTCTATTGTTAGAGTAGCAGCTCCCTGGTTAGAATCAAAGGGTTAGACCAGGGAGCTGCTACTCTACCAGGGAGCTGCTACTCTAAGTTAGAGAAGCAGCTCCCTGGTTACACAGTCAAAATAGCTTACATTCAATCAACACGATCTACAGTTAGGAACAAGATATTGAGTTAGGGTTTTCAACTAAGAATGTGGAATAAAGGTTCTTTTAGATAAACATGACATTGTCTGCCACCAGATTTTGTCTTTAATTTATACTTTTTAATGATTTTTGAACACAAGTATGCTAGAAATTCAAATCATGGTCATTCATGCATTACCTTCAACAAGCTTTTTCACTACTTCCCTCAAAGTATATTTCCAAAATGAAATAATTTAATGATCGAATTTAACATTCAGTAATATCTGGGAGTAACTTGGAGATGCATAATCACCCACAAAGTTCTGTTGAAAGCTTTTAGCATGCTAAAATTTGAGGCCGAAAGTGATGGCCATTAAAGGCGTTGAAGACTCGCCCCAAACAGTATATTGACCGTAGCTGCATGTAGTGACTGTACAGTAGTGTCTAATTACCGACAGTAGAAAGCTGTGTGTGTATTTTCTGGGATCGATGGTGGTGTCTAACCCTTCTGTTACACCTCATTCGAAACTAGGTCAGATTACCGGCATGAGACATTTCTTTGTGTGCGAGTCTTCACACCCTTTAAGTACTAGTTGTACCAGTTAGTGAGCGTTGATAGGGAATATCCCTAGTGTTTGTTCACTGGTGCTCATCTACTGTAAGACTGAGATCTTGTCAATGCTAACCTCCACAAACCAACGTTACTAAATCACTGATTGTCGCTTTACGTTTTAATATTTTATCTTTTTCTGACAGAACTGGAAATATGATGTACAATGCCAGATAGCCAATATGTCAAATCAAATTGTGAGTACATAATAAAAAAAATTTTTTAATATATTCCACAGGATTTTTTTTCACAAGATCATGCCATAATTTAACTTTCCACATTTCTTTAAGTCTTTCAGTTAAGTCTTTACTACTCGCAGTAGTGGAGTAGTGGAGACAGTGTCTTCAATCCATGGTGTTAGTTGCCATGGTTTATAATCAATTTTAATAATAATTTAGCATCTTGCCATGTTTCATATTTTTGTACATTTTATCTGTATCCTGCAGAAGAAGACTTTTGAAGATTATCCCGAACTGAAACCTGGCAGAAACGTACCCTTATCAAACTCTCCAGTGGTCACACAGATGAGATCCGAGGACAATGTGAGACAACCGACTTACAAGGCACCAGAATATACAAACAGCACCTTGGTGCAGCAACTGGCTGTCAAAGATGTAGTTAGGTAACGAAAGGACACTTGACACAACTGTTGCCGTTTCGACTTTCTGAAGATTTTTTCGTTTATTGCACCTTGTTTCGGGGTATACGTTAGAAGTTATGACAAGTTTATGTGATGTGGTGAACTGCTGGCCTTATTATAAGAAACTTCTCCCTTTTGCAGAACGATTGTCTTATTATCTTTCAATGAGGATTTATGCTTGGAAATGCTTAAGGTGGGGGGGGGGGAGGGAGGGGGCATTGCACATATGTCTCTTTGCACAAAGGTATGCAGGTTTGATTTTTAAGTCTTGTTTGTTTGGGGTTTTTTTTCGTGCAAATTATTTAATCTATAAAACCTAAAAGTGTCAAATGTTGATCAGAACACTGTGATCATTCTGAAGGCACAAGCTGGTTGGTTAAGTTATCATTGAAATCACAAATGACTACGCAGGCCAGTGATGATGTCACAACTGTAAATAGATTTATAGATATAGCGATATACCCTATTTTATATGACAACAGATCCTTTTCATGTGCCTTTCAAATGTAAGAATCCATTTTGTCACAATCCTGTTGGGATGTCTTCGATATTTTTCTTTTTGTTTAATATTTTTTTAAGATAGTAAATTACTGCAAGCCTTACTAAAGAAGTACCTGAAGCATTAAAAACAATCATTTATTCATAATATTGAGAATTACATCTGCGAAACATTGAATTAAAGGATGACTTTTGGCAGAAATTTAGTCTTGACATGTTGCAGTTACATAAAAAGGAAAAAAATAGAGTTCTGGTAACATTTCTATAGCTACTCTGGTTTTCAAGATGTTCACCATTACAACATTCTGAATCTCTGGATTGCTCATTTAAGGGTAAATTGACGATGACCCTGTTGGGTCCTCGGTGCAGGAATAAATGTTAATTTTGTTAATCGTTTGTTTTGTTTACAATTTCCTACTAACTCAAGAAAAAATATGAACTACAGATAACCTTTGGATGACATTCAATACTGTTGACAAATTTGTAACATATTGTTTAACATGTCATAATAAAGGTCTTATGTTTTTGCCCATTGAGTTATGCATGTTGCATCTGAGGAACTAACCTCATAAGAAATGCAGAGACTCGATTACTTCCTTCCGTTTATCCGCTTGGTCTCTGCTACATGATATCTATTAATGGAATAGCTTCATTATGATATGTACCGTAATTAAAAAAATTCTATTGCTATGTCCTATTTGTGTTTGAAAAGAACAGAAAATTAATGACATTGTTAGACTTGATGTGAAGTTATCAATACAAACATGATTGCTTTAAAGATATTTGCGCTTTCTCATGTGTTTTCCTATTTGTGGTTTTCCAATACTATTCTAACCGGCCTAGTGTTATCCTGCCTGACTTTGCGTACCCATCCTCTTTTCCCACCAGATTTATGCAAATTACCATTGGTTGTGAGGATTCTAAACATAGAGGAGGGTGTGGGAGGAGGGTTTGGAGGGCGGGGATGGAAGGTGAGGATTCCAAATATGGCGGAGGGTGGGGAGGAGCGTTTGGAGGGCGGGAATGGAAGGTGAGGGTTCCAAATATGGCGGAGGGTGGGGGAGGAGGGTTTGGAGGGCGGGGATGGAAGGTTGTCTCTGGTCTGAGGTTTATCCACAGAGGTGTGCTTGCTGTATAGTACTCTGTTTTACTTGCCTCTTTTTTTACCAAATTCTTTCTAGCATGATCATGTTAGTTCACACATTTCAATAACAAATATCTAACAACTTTAAACTTAATCCCTCTAATTTCCACCACCTCATAGTTGGATGTCATAGTTATTCAGAGAGTAGCGGTTTCCTTTATATTTCATTAAAATGCCACATTAACCTGCATCGCGAAGTAAGCCCTCCATTCCCACAAGCCTATACTTGTTTTGCTGTTTACTTAAAATCAAATGCTACACATTACTGTTCTGGGTGTGCCCAATATAGTGACTTGTGTCTTTTAAGGGAATTTCTCCATAAAATCTCAAAATGTTGACCTTTCGCTTTTGTAAGTTTTGTCTATAACAATAGGGAAACATTCTTCAATATTCTATAACGTTCAAGTTTTCTGGAAATTGCGACTATTGTATCTCAAAATTTCAACTCGTTCCTCAAAGTTATCAAAAGTTTCCACTTTTATCCTGAGCTTTTGTTTAATTTCTATTTAAACTATTTTATCTCAATATGCGACAATATCGTCAAAATTATGACATGGATAGTTCGCTTTTTTCCTTGAAATTGCAAAAATTAATGTCAAAAGTTTGACTATTTAATGTCATGAAATCAAGTATCAGTGTGGCATTAAATGTGCCGTTGGGGTGGTACCAAGTAAGGTAGGGTATAGTGCAGGCATGTATACAAATGAAATGGAGGTAAACGACAAAGGCAAATGAATTTATATTTAATTGAAATTGTAGTGAGTTTAAGTTGAAAATCCAGAACAGTGAAAAAACTTCCAGCCTCCACCAGGATTCGAACCCGGGCCTCCCGCTTTATATGCCGACACCTTAACCAGGATAGCGGCTATGGATGCTATGTCCAGAGGTTCGAAACCGGTAAGGAAGGTCGTAATTCCACTGTAGGCGTTTGTCACCTGTATCGAACAATACTAGTTCTGTTTTGGTGACATATTTGCCTTACTCTATAGAGATCAAACATGATGCTAACCATGAGCTCGAAATCATTTGTGATTCATAAAGCCGGATCTCGAAAGAGATACTTTGGAGGTAAACGAAAAAGGCAAATTAATATATACAGTACTCTGTTAAACTTGCCTCTTTTATTACCAAATTCTTTCTAGCATGATCATGTTAGTCCACACATTTTAATTACAAATATCTAACGACTTATCCTATTCCCTCTAATTGCCACCACCTCTTAGTTGGATGTCACAGTTATTCAGAGAGTAACGGTTTCCTTTATATTTCATTGAAATGCCACATTAACCTGCAACGCGAAGTAAGCCCTCCATTCTCACAAGCCATACTTGTAATGCTGTTTACTTAAAACCAAATGCTACACATTACTGTTCTGGGTGTGCCCAATAGTGACTTGTGTCAATTTGTTGACCTTTCGCTTTTGTAAGTTTTGTCTATAACAATAGGAAAATATTCTTCAATATTCTTCAAGATTCAAGTTTTTCTGGAAATTTATATATATATATATATTTACGATTTTCATTTATATATATA
>JAIPMN010033399.1:0-13048 GCA_020650975.1 Apostichopus californicus
TGCTTACAACTTTTGAAACATTGTTGAAGAATTTTCGAATGCTTAGGTCGTACGGTTCATACATAATACATGTACTGACACTATTACTTGAAATTACCCCCCCCCCCACCGGTGATTAATTTTTAATTGAAGGGATTTTGCACAATTCATATATGGTCTAACAGCCAAAGAGAGGAACTTGCTTATTCCCCCCCCCCCCCCACCCAAACTTACTGGAGCCCCAACCACCCACCGTTTCCACTTTCTATAATTATCCATCTTCTCTTCATCACCATCATGTTCATCCACACCCACGTGTTTCTATTTTTCCGACCCTATATTGTCCGCTACTCGCCTCGTCATTCCTCAGTCTGCAGTGCGAAATCCTTGTGGTTCACTTCTCTTCACAATTAACCCTTGCATTACCTGCTAAGTTCCTTTCATTTCACTACCCATTGTTCTATCTAACTCTACTATGTTTTGCTATTCATTGTTCCAATGCACTGGTCCAGTTGTCTAATGTCACTGGTTTTCTCTTAATGGTTTGTGCATTTTCATACATACACATGCAGGCTTGTAGCAGTAGATTAGCAGTTTGTTATTTTGTAGAATGTTGTTTCTTTCTTTTCAAAAGAAACGACTCTCCGTTCAACAAGTTTCCTTCAATAATGTATAATGTAGAATCAACGTTTTATGACAATTTTGTTGATGTTCTTGTTTTGTTCTTGTTTTGATATCATTCCTTTCATTTTTAATTCTTTATATAACAGATCGTTATGCCTTGGTCAATTATAGAACAGTTGAAAGATCACATTGGAATCGTATTTTCGTTCATATCCGCTCTCTTGTGGGCCTTTAACGGTCTAGCGAGTAGCATAGCCACCAAGACATACTCAACAACGTTCGTCGCGTTTGTATGCAGCTTGAGTTACATTTTCGCTCCTTTCTTGATACGATGGGAGAATACAGAACATTATGATTTGGTCGATACTGTGATCGTCATTCTTGTTGGAACTTTTGAAATTTGTAGCGTTTATCTCTCCCTTTTGGCACTTTCTCTGGCGCCACTAGGCAACTCTATCGCGATTATATTCAGCAAAGCCATTCTCTGCGTTCTGCTTTCAACGATATTTCTAAACGAGGATTTATTCATCATCGATATACTTTTAATACTAGCAAATATAGGTGGATTAATTTTTATTGCAAAACCACCTTTTATCTTTGGTCACGACGCCGTCGATGATGATGAAAGTGACCATAATTTAATTGGCGCAGTAGCCGCCCTTGGGGCTGCTATTAGTGGTTCCTTTACATTCATTCTGGTCCGGAAATTAGTCGAGAGAGAAACCTATGATCCATACGTCATACTCTTACTTAAGAGTATCGTCGGGTTCGGGGTTTTTGGTTTGGAATTAAGTATTAACTCAACACCTTTCCAGGATAGACCATCTGGGTACGATTGGCTCCAATTGGTATTCGTGTGTACCACTGGAGTAGGAGCATGTGCTTCGGCACATTTGGCACTCCAAACTGAGGGCGCTGGCACAGTAGCTGTGATATCAACTTTACAAGTAGGAATATCTTACGTGTTGCAAGTAGCATTTACTGATGAAACTGTTAGTCCTCTTTCCATATTAGGGGCTGTACTTATTCTTTTCGCACCTTTCTGGTATGGTATACGTGGGACACTAAGAAAAGACAGTATTGAAAGTATATTAAATAGTGATTGAAAATTGTTAATTTATGACAGTTTTCAAATACAATGCTCCCCTTTGGTGCTCCCCTTTATTTGGGGGAGGGGGCATAGGGGAGAGGGAAGAAGGGGAGGGGGATAACATTCCCTATCTCGAGTGACTCAGGCTTTATTGGCAGAAATGTAATAAACTTTCTCTTCGATGTGTTGTCTTCTTCTTGATTTTCTTAATATTTTGATTGTAATGGAAATTGAATTCTTGGGATAATGATTGTCAGAACGGTATGTAGAGTTTGCCATTGCGGGCTTTCGAGATCCTCTTTAGGCAGTAGAGGGCGGCTATGTAAACTTTAGCCAGAGTATCGTTTGTGTTTTAAATAGGATGACTGGAATTCCAGTCGTCTTTCCAGACAAGACGAAAGGGGTCAGCATGGATCAGCCAAATAAGCTGGAGGCGTGGCAAGTGACTGGAGACATGTGGGTGAGTCGCAGTTTATCGCCGCCGATGGTCAAAGACGACTTGAAAGGGCTTCTGTGTACGAGCCGTACTTATAAAAGCACTCCGCTTCTGTGTATGAGCGGTAAGTTGAGTTTACGTTGGATTGGCTTCATTTTTTAGCTAGCCAATGTTGTTCGTGTGCTACTGTGACATTGTGTGGCGAATTAAAACCGTGGTGTCGTTAAACGTTTAGGATTGATGGGTGCACCCTTGTTGGTATTTTCTAAGGACCGCCGTCAGTTGTGAATTGTGCAAGGGCGACGTTTCATTTTGTCCGGCCGAGTTAATCGCCGGGGTTTGTAGCAGGACTATCCCGGTTGCAGAGTTGGGACCTGAATACTCTTATCGATGTGCTGGGTCCGACAAATGAGGAGGGACGGTTAGTTAGCCAAAGTAAGCCGCATTAGCCAACGTAGCCAAAGTGCGTCAAAGTAGCCAACGACCGGTAACTTATAAGTGCATGTTTGGCCTTGCAAAATAACGTGTTCTGGTCGTGTATTGCGTCATGTGTCTTGGCTGCACCATAAGTAACAGACTGAGGTGTGGCCATTGAGGGAAAACCACGCCCCTTTGGAACCGCTGTTTGCCTTACTTGCAACAATGAGAGAATATCATATAAGTCAGATTGCTAAGAATTCTTGTAAATGGCCCCCTGCCCGGGGATATAGCACTTTCGTACATATCTTTCGTAAGGGTGATGTGTGTATATAATTTTGAAAGCAAGTTTTGTGTCAATACATAGTCAAAAATGCTAAGATACATCCCATGAGGTTATTTTTTGAGTAAAATTGAGTGTTGATTTAAAACAAAATATATATACTGTTTAATCGTTTACATATGAAAAACCTCGGTACTAAATTTACAAATTAGTTAAATTCTAGTCTCCTGTCATCAAACCAATTAAACATGGAACGCCAGAGAACTTTATTCTGTTCACTTTGTTGGCGGTCATGATAGTACCGATGTCCGATTTAATGGCAAGGAGTTACAACGTCTTTGATGAGCTGTGCACCAATTTCATTATCTCAATTTTTTGATTTTGATCAAGGGCTTGCAGATAATCTATTTCAATATTGAGATAATAGACATAGAGACCCCTCGGTGAGATGACGTCATACGTGACAGCGCAAACAGTAGTAGACATTGAGCAAAATTATGCTGATGAACAATATTTCATTTGCCATTAGTTTTCAGTTATACCTGTATAACAAGATAAACAAAGAAGAACGATCGAAATTAAAAACTTGTATTGACAAAGAATTGCAATCCATTTACATGTTTTCTCAGTGGTCATTTCTTTGCAAGGACAGATTTCATTCCTGCATAGGGATAAAATCTTCTTAATCGCCAGACGATTCTGTAAAGGCCTGAAGATACACTGGGCATGGGGTTACCGTGGTGATACCACAAGGCCATCACATTGTTAAACGATGGAGCTTTTAAGCAGCTATTTGAGTTTGATTTTGAAAAATATTTTGGTCCTGATTGTTATTAAAATTCCCATATCAGGAGAGTTGATTAGCTTGACTAGCCAGAGTCATGTTGCCCGACGTATTTAATACTGTATATCAAAATGAGTGAGAGCTAGACCACTCTTATTTCTTTTTACTTGCTCTTTGATATACATATTTTTTTTTTTTTTGGTAGACTTCGTTTGTCTCTTTAATGACTTTTGTGTGTAAAGTCTATGCCCAAGCTCTACCGAACTCATCGGGTATGGGGAAGATAAAGTTCCATGAATGGTGAACGTATTAGCTATAGCCACCGAGGGGTATAGTAATATAGGCCTACCTCGCCAAGCATCCCACAAGACTTTAGCGACCTGACTTCCCTGAAAATTTATCGTTTTCGTGCCAATGGGGAATGGGAAATAACTTGAGTAAATAAAACTATAGTACCCAAGAACTACAATGACCGTGTAATCGACAAGCATGATTTCGAGTATATGCTATATGTGATTGTGGTATCGTTTACGAATGTATTCAATATGTAGCCTACAAGCTGAGCCTCTCTTCGGCTTCTACACTTGTAGCCCAACCTCACCCCTCCAGCCCCCCCCCCCCCTCTGGTAGGGCGGCAACAGAACGTGGGGACATGTGTTATAAGTTGCAAGGCTACATCTAAATGGGCTGAGCGAATTTCGCAAAAAGAGATTTGGAAATTCTAATCTACAACTAAAACTCTTTACAGAAGATCGAAGACGCTGGTATTGAATTACCAAACATTTCATATGTCTGGTGACATATTCTATATAGGGGGGATTGCGTTGTTGCTGGCTAAATAATGAGCTTCTTATATGTTATACCGTCATCGGTTACTGAAGCTGAAAACCCCTTCAACGTTGCTTGGGAAAAGGAGACAAATCTACTAATAACACTGACAGAATTGGGAAAACGCTGGTATAGAATTTCTGAGGGATTTTTTTTAATTTCTGTTGATAGGTTCTATATATAGGGTTCAATTGCGTTACTGTTAGCTAAATAATACCCTACTAATATTGTATAATACCGTTATTGGTTACTGAAGCTGAATAAATCCATGATCCGTTGCTTTGTAAAATGAGATAAGTCGGTTTTCAACTTTCTGCACAGACGTGAGCTGATAGTATGCTCCATATATTTTGTTGTTATGTTTTTTTTTAATGAATACCAAGCAAAACCTTTTTTTCTTATATTATGTACTGCATGGTCCCATATAGACACTTACATATTGTACAATGCCATGACACGGTAATATTACGTCAAAATGTCTCTTTTAATTTACTCTTTTTTTTTAACAGTACACGATTGCATATTTTACTCAAACTTAGCTTACTTGAATATCAAATATCCCGTTAAAATATTCCTGCCTTTACTAATAATTTCAGTGTGTATATCACCTTTGTTAATCCTTTTTAATTGTCAAATAGTCCGTCGCGCCGATATACATGGTTCTGTGTGTACGACCACAACCGTACAATCTATGCTTATCTCTGGACTGGAAAAAAATGAGGGTTATAATTATAATACACGTAGAAATTGTCTGAATAACGTCCCACTTTAGGATGTTTCTGTATTTGCTTGTGCAAGAGGAACTGTGATACATATGTATATAGAAAAAGATCGCACTGAAGTGATATCCTGTATAACTGTAAATAAATAAATACCGGTTAATTTTCAACGTTGGAAGAAGAAAATATTTCTTCAACAAGAGGTAAGTTATAATGTGTCGTTTAAATTATTATCATCTTATGTTTAATATGTTTTAATAAGTTTTTGTAGGAAAGATCTCATTACAAATTAGAATTATAATTCGGTATGATTCCTGCATAAATATGTCTAAATCACCATGGACTCGAATGTGTAGAAGTAAACAAAAAAAATAAACATTCTACTCGGATTCTCGTCGCCTCCGTCTCGTCGTCTCCTGTCATAATGTAGAAACCCTACGATAGTAAACATTTTTCCTTTTCATACTTACCATTGAGGATTCCGGCTGCATCAATGTGGTATGAAAACCATAGGTGTGGGCAGCAAAAGTATCTGTTCGAGGCCCGCGGGTCGCACTTTGCCCATCAGAGCTCTTATAATGTCCGTATAATATTGCAGTTTTGTGTAGAAGTTGAATTCGTTAACACAATCACGGTTAACGATAATTAATCACTGTGTGTGTTTCTTGAACAACAAAAAAACAAAAAAAAACTTGAATGTTATTTGTATAACTCTCCACAACATAGCCTATTTATACCTCATTGGTTTGTTGGTTTGATATCGGTATGTATATGTGATAATGAAACTCGTTGTTGCGTTTCTTTATTTGTTTTCCTAAACTTTAGTTGACTTTATACATAGTTATAAAAAAAAACGAATTATCCAGTTTGGGGTACACTCAAGTTGTAACTAGGCTCTTGTGGATGTTAAAGGTTTTCTATAAAGCAACGTGCAACCAATAAGGTTACATAAAATAGTTGCACATTTACCTTAGTTAAATTCTTGACTACAGTATAACTGGATATTTGACAGACACAATTAAACATAGGCTTGTAGTTACTCGCTGTGGGAGTTTGTGTGACATCTTAGCATTAATCTCGTTGTTAACAAAAATGAACATTCAGCCCTAAACACTGATGGCCGGGGGGGGGGTATATTTTTCTATACTGGTGGAAGGGAGGGGAGGGGAGCTAAGATGTAACGTACACTCTCCTTTGAGAAATTTTGGTAAAATGGAGGGTGCTTAGATTCTATATGGTGCCATCATTTGCAACTTTCGAAACATTGTGGAAGAATTTTTGAATGCTTAGGTTGTACGGTTCGTACATACATGTACTGACACTATAACTTGAAATTACCCCCACCCCCCCCCCGGTGATTAAGTTTTAATTGAAGCGATTTTGCACAATTCATCTATGGTCTAAAAGCCAAAGAGAGGAACTTGCTTATTTCCCCCCCCCCCCCACCCAAACTTACTGGAGCCCCAACCACCCACCGTTTCCACTTTCTATAATTATCCTTTTTCTCTCCATCACCATCATGTTCATCCACACCCACGTGTTTCTATTTTTCCGACCCTAAATTGTCCGCTACTCGCCTCGTCATTCCTCAGTCTGCAGTGCGAAATCCTTGTGGTTCACTTCTCTTTACAATTAACCCTTGCATTACCTGATAAGTTCCTGTCATTTCACTACCCATTGTTCTATCTAACTCTACTATGTTTTGCTATTCATTGTTCCAATGCACTGGTCCAGTTGTCTAATGTCACTGGTTTTCTCTTAATGGTTTGTGCATTTTCATGCATACACATGCAGGCTTGTAGCAGTATAGATTAGCAGCTTGTTATTTTGTAGAATGTTGTTTCTTTCTTTTCAAAGGAAACGACTCTCCGTTCAATAAGTTTCCTTCAATAATGTATAATGTAGAATCAACGTTTTATGACAATTTTGTTGATGTTCATTGTTTTGTTCTTGTTTTGATATCATTCCTTTCATTTTTAATTCTTTATATAACAGATCGTTATGCCTTGGTCAATTATAGAACAGTTGAAAGATCACATTGGAATCGTATTTTCGTTCATATCCGCCCTCTTGTGGGCCTTTAACGGTCTAGCGAGTAGCATAGCCACCAAGACATACTCAACAACGTTCGTCGCGTTTGTATGCAGCTTGAGTTACATTTTCGCTCCTTTCTTGATACGATGGGAGAATACAGAACATTATAATTCGGTCGATACTGTGATCGTCATTCTTGTTGGAACTTTTGAAATTTGTAGCGTTTATCTCTCCCTTTTGGCACTTTCTCTGGCGCCACTAGGCAACACTATCGCGATTATATTCAGCAAAGCCATTCTCTGCGTTCTGCTTTCAACGATATTTCTAAAGGAGGATTTATTCATCATAGATATACTTTTAATACTAGCAAATATAAGTGGATTAATTTTTATTGCAAAACCACCTTTTATCTTTGTTCACGACGCCGTCGATGATGATGAAAGTGACCATAATTTAATTGGCGCAGTAGCCGCCCTTGGGGCTGCTATTAGTGCTTCCTTTACATTCATTCTGGTCCGGAAATTAGTCGAGAGAGACACCTATGATCCATACGTCATACTCTTACTTAAGAGTATCGTCGGGTTCGGGGTTTTTGGTTTGGAATTAAGTATTAACTCAACACCTTTCCAGGATAGACCATCTGGGTACGATTGGTTGCAATTGGTATTCGTGTGTACCACTGGAGTAGGTGCATGTGCATCGGCATATTTGGCACTCCAAACTGAGGGCGCTGGCACAGTAGCTGTGATATCAACTTTACAAGTAGGAATATCTTACGTGTTGCAAGTAGCATTTACTGATGAAACTGTTAGTCTTCTTTCCATATTAGGGGCTGTACTCATTCTTTTCGCACCTTTCTGGTATGGTATACGTGGGACACTAAGAAAAGACAGTAATGAAAGTAATTAAATAGTGATTGAAAATTGTTAATTTATGACAGTTTACAAATAAAGTGCCCTCCTTTGGTGCTCCCCTTTATTTGGGGAGGGGGGGGGGGTATTGGAGAGGGAAGAAGGGGAGGGGGATTCCATTCCCTATCTTGAGTGACTCAGGCTTTATCGGCAGAAATGTAATAAACTTTCTCTTCGATGTGTTGTCTTTTTCTTGATTTTCTTAATATTTTGATTGTAATGGAAATTGAATTCTTGGGATAATGATTGCCAGAACGGTATGTAGAGTTTGCCATTGCGGGCTTTCGAGATCCTCTTTAGGCAGTAGAGGGCGGCTATGTAAACTTTAGCCAGAGTATCGTTTGTGTTTTAAATAGGATGACTGGAATTCCAGTCGTCTTTTCAAACAAGACAAAAGGGTCAGCATGGATCAGCCAAATATAAGCTGGAGGCGTGGCAAGTGACTGGAAACATGTGGGTGAGTCGCAGTATATCGCCGCCGATGGTCAGAGACGACTTGAAAAGACTTCTGTGTACGAGCCGTACTTATAAAAGCCCTCCGCTTTTGTGTATAAGCGGTTAGTTAGGTTTACGTTGGATTGGCTTCGTTTTTTAGCTAGCCAATGTTGTTCGTGTGCTACTGTGACATTGTGTGGCGAATTAAAACCGTGGTGTCGTAAAACGTTTAGGATTGATGGGTGCACCCTTATTGGTATTTTCTAAGGACCGCCGTCAGTTGTGAATTGTGCAAGGGCGACGTTTCATTTTGTCCGGCTGAGTTAATCGCCGGGGTTTGTAGCAGGACTATCCCGGTTGCAGAGTTGGAACCTGAATACTCTTATCGATGTGCTGTGTCCGACAAATGAGGAGGGACGGTTAGTCAGCCAACGTAAGCCGCATTAGCCAAAGTGCGTCAAATCAGCCAACGACCGGTAACTTATAAGTGCATGTTTGGCCTTGCAAAATAACGTGTTCTGGTCGTGTATTGGGTCATGTGTCTTGGCTGCATCATAAGTAACAGACTGAGGTGTGGCCACTGAGGGAAAACCACGCCCTTTTGGGACCGCTGTTTGCCTTACTTGTAACAATGAGAGAATATCATATAAGTCAGAGCGCTAAGAATTCTTCGAAATGCCCCCCTGCCCGGGGATATAGCACTTTCGTACATATCTTTCGTAAGGGTGATGTGTGTATATAATTTTGAAAGCAAGTTTTGTGTCAATACATAGTCAAAAATGCTAAGATACATCCCATGAGGTTACTTTTTGAGTAAAATTGAGTGTTGATTTAAAACAAATATATATACTGTTTAATCGTTTACATATGAAAAACCTCGGTACTAAATTTACAAATTAGTTAAATTCTAGTCTCCTGTCATCAAACCAATTAAACATGGAACGCCAGAGAACTTTATTCTGTTCACATTGTTGGAGGTCAAGCTAGTACCGATGTCTGATTTAATGGCAAGGAGTTACAACGTCTTTGATGAGCTGTGCACCAATTTCATTATCTCAATTTTTTGATTTTGATCAAGGGCTTGCAGATAATCTATTTCAATATTGAGATAATAGACAAAGAGACCCCTCGGTGAGCTGACGTCATACGTGGCAGCGGAAACAGTAGTAGACATTGAGCAAAATAATGATGAACAATATTTCATTTGCCATTGGTTTTCAGTTATACCTGTATAACAAGATAAACAAAGAAGAATGATGGAAATTAAAAACTTGTATTGACAAAAAATTGCATTCCACTTACATGTTTTCTCAGTGGTCATTTCTTTGCAAGGACAGATTTCATTCCTGCATAGGGATAAAATCTTCTTAATCGCCAGACGAATCTGTAAAGGATTGAAGATACACTGGGCATGGGGTTACCGTGGTGATACCACAAGGCCATCACATTGTTAAACGATGGAGCTTTTAAGCAGCTATTTGAGTTTGATTTTGAAAAATATTTTGGTCCTGATTGTTATTAAAATTCCCATATCAGGAGAGTTGATTAGCTTGACTAGCCAGAGTCATGTTGCCCGACGTATTTAATCCTGTATATCAAAATGAGTGGGAGCTAGACCACTCTTATTTCTTTTTACTTGCTCTTTGATACAATTTTTTTTTTTTTTGTAGACTTTGTTTGTCTCTTTAATGACTTTTGTGTGTAAAGTCTACGCCCAAGCTCTACCGTACTCATCGGGTATTGAGAAGATAAAGTTCCATGCATGGTGAACGTATTAGCTATAGCCATCGAGGGGTGTAGTAATATAGGCCTACCTCGCCAAGCATCCCACAAGACTTTAGCGACCTGACTTCTCTGAAGATTTATCGTTTTCGTGCCAATGGGGACTGGGAAATAACTTGAGTAAATAAAACTATAGTACCCAAGAACTACAATCACCGTGTAATCAACAAGCATGATGTCGAGTATATGCCAAAAGTGATTCGGGTATCGTTTACGAAAGTATTCAATATGTAGCCTACAAGCTGAGCCTCTATTCGGCTTCTACACTTGTAGCCCAACCTCACCCCTCCCGCCCACCCCTCCCCCTGGTAGGGCGGCAACAGAACGTGGGGACATGTAGTATACATTGCAAGGCTACATCTAAATGGGCTGAGCGAATTTCGCAAAAATAGATTGGAAATTCTAATCTACAACTAAAACTCTTAAATGAGAGCGAAGACACTGGCATTGAATTACCAAACAATTCATATTTCTGTTGACATATTCTATATAAGGGGGAGGGGGGTTGCGTTGATGCTGGCAAAATAATGAGCTTCTTATATGTTATACCGTCATCGGTTACTGAAGCTGAAAAATCCTTGAACGTTGCTGGGGAAAAGGAGACAAGCCTCCAAAAACACTGAAAAAATTGGGAAAACGCTGGTATAGAATTCTGTTGATATAGATAGGGTTCAATTGTGTTACTGTTAGCTAAATAATACGCTACTTATATTATATAATACCGTTATTGGTTACTGAAGCTGAATAAATCCATGAACCGTTGCTTTGTAAAATGAGATAAATCGGTTTTCAACCTTCTGCACAGACGTGAGCTGATAGTATGCTCCATATATTTTGTTGTTATGTTTTTTATTTAATGAATACCAAGCAAAGCCTTTTTTTCTTATATAATGTACTGCATAGTCCCATATAGACACTTACATATTGTACAATGCCATGACACGGTAATATTACTTCAAAATGTCTCTTTTAATTTTACAGTTTTTTTTAACAGTACACGATTGCATATTTCACTCAAACTTAGCTTACTTGAATATTAAATATCCCGTTAAAATAGTTCTGCCTTTACTTATAATTTCAGTGTGTATATCACCTTTGTTAATCCTTTAAATTGTCAAATAGTCCGTCGCGCCGATATACATGGTTTCTGTGTGTATGACCACAACCGTACAATCTATATGAGGGCTATAATTATAATACACGTAGAAATTGTCTGAATAGCGTCCCACTTTAGGATGTTTCTGTATTTGCTTGTGCAAGAGGAATTGTGATACATATAAATATACATGTATATAGAAAAAGATCGCACTGAAGTGATATCCTGATATCTTATGTTTAAAATGTTTTAATTATTTTTTGTAGGAAAGATCTCATTACAAAGTGGAATTATAAAACGGTATAATTCCTGCATACATATGTCTGAATCACCATGGCCTCGAATGCGTAGCAGTATTAACGAGCTCCTCCCATCCCACCCCCCCCCCCTAAAAAAAAATTAAACATTCTACTTGGATTCTCGTCGCCTCCGTCTCGGCCTGTCACAATGTAGAAACCCCCCGATAGTAAACATGTTTCCTTTTCATGCTTACCATAGAGGTCTTCCGGCTGCATCAATGTGGTATGAAAACCATCGGTGAGGGCAGCAAAAGTACCGTTGGAGGCCCGCGGGTCGCACTTTGCCCATCAGTGTTTTATAATGTCCGTATAATATTGCAGTTTTGTGTACAAGTTGAATTCGTTAACAAAATCACGGTTCACAATAATTAATCACTGTGTGTGTTTCTTGTACGAAAAAAAACAAAAAAAACTTGAATGCAATTTGTATTACTCGCCACACCATAGCCTATATATACTTCTATTGGTTTGTGATAGCCTATATGCCTATACTTCTATTGGTTTGTTGGTTTGTTATCGGTATGTATATGTAAAGATCACAATGAAACTCGTTGTGGCGTTTCTTTATTTTTCTTCCTAAACTTTAGTTGACTTAATACATAGTTATGAAAAGAAATGAATTGTCCAGTTTGGGGTACACTCAAGTTGTAACTAGGCTCTTGTGGACGTTAAAGGTTTTCTATAAAGCAACGTGCAACCAATAAGGTTTTACATAAAAAAGTTGCACATTACCTTAGTTAAATTCTTGACAACAATATAACTGTTTATTTGAAAGGCAAAATTAAACAAAGGTTTGTAGTTACTCGCTGTGGGAGTTCGTGTGATATCTTAGCATTAATCTAGTTGTTAAAAAAATATGAACATTCAGCTCTAAGCACTGATGGCCAGGGGGAGGCTGCTAAGTTCCTATCATTTAACAATACCCATTTTTCTATCTAACTCTACTGTTTTTTGTTATTAATTGTTCCAATTCACTGGTCCAGTTGTAAAATGTAACTGGTTTTCTCTGTTTTCGTTAACGATCAGTGATCGCCGCGTCATCCCTTAATGGTTTGTGCATTTTCATACATACACATGCAGGCTTGTAGCAGTAGATTAGCAGCTTGTTATTTTGTAGAATGTTGTTTTTTCTTTTCAAAAGAAACGACTCTCCGTTCAACAAGTTTCCTTCAATAATGTATAATGTAGAATCAACGTTTTATGACAATTTTGTTGATGTTCATTGTTTTGTTCTTGTTTTGATATCATTCCTTTCATTTTTAATTCTTTATATAACAGATCGTTATGCCTTGGTCAATTATAGAACAGTTGAAAGATCACATTGGAATCGT
>JAIPMN010033400.1:0-17179 GCA_020650975.1 Apostichopus californicus
TTTTAAAACGTTACTAAAACGTTTCGTCTTTTGTTTTGATAACGTTATTTGTGGTGTAATAAATATGTCACGAAAACGTTTTCAGGCTATTATTTCAAAACATGTTTTCCTTAAAACATTAATATAACATCAGGATAACATTAATATCTCATAAAAACGTTATGCAGACGTTTTAATAACACCACCGATTTAACGTTATAAAAACATATTTTAGAGGCTCTTTTAAAAGTGTTATGATAACGTTTTGGGATTACAACATTTCGTCTCAGATTCCTATTAAAAATTTATTGTCACCTTTATGTACTTTACTTTAATTATGCATTCTTATTTTAATGATGATGAGTTCGAATAATTCTTTTTAATTATACATTTCATAAAATAGTTTTCAATGTTTTTATGCTTATTATATTTCCAATGGTACATGCAAATATAAAGGTTGTCTTCACTGATTGTTAGTATCAGGGGCAAGCGATTTAAATAGTAGGTCTAGTAATATTCTGGTGGTTTAAAATGGACATGTGGAATAAATAGCGACTCCAATCTCAAAATGGTGACTTTGAAAGTCTTAATAATGAGATAAAAAGTCCATGTCCCTATATGCCACCGTATTATATAGTTTAAAGTCACCCTAATATATATTTAATATATTTCTGCCCTATATATTGTGTAAATCATTCACAAAGAATAGGCAGTGATACTACACTAGTAATATTAAGTAGGTCATACAATAAACGTAATTGGTTTTCGATCGGGACGCAAGCTTTTTTTTTACGGGACGGAAACTTTTTTTCGGGGGCTTGCATCCCTGGGACGCAAACTTTTTTCTCTAATAACATTAGTCTATTGTGTGCGCAAGTAATTGGCACGCGTATGGCAAGAGATGAGACTTTGGGAGAGATTGTCTATCATCGCAAAACTGCACTGTCTCAGGCATTAGAGCATGAAGAGAATCTTTATTTGGACGACCACTTTGCTTGCTTCTCTGCAATTCTACCATTGTGGTATACGACCCCATTGACGGGTTGCTCCACTATTTTGGGTAGCTAATATGGTAGTAGACTCCTTAAGTTACAATTTGCTATATAGGAATTGGTGGAGCAACCCGTCCTTGATAGTTTTTTGCTTGTCCATACACCACCTTAATTTTTATTTTTCGCGCAATGTATTGTGCTTATCAAATGGTGGAAAAATACGCTCGACAAAACCCGTTATACGACCCCATTGACGGGTTGCTCCACTTTTCTGGGTAGCTAATAGGGTAGTAGACTCCTTAAGGAACAATTTGCTATATAGGAATTGGTGGAGCATCCCGTCCTTGATAGTTTTTTGCTTGTCCATACACCACCTTAATTTTTATTTTTCGCGCAATGTATTGTGCTTATCAAATGGTGGAAAATACGCTCGACAAAACCCGTTATACGATCCCATTTACGGGTTGCTCCACTATACTGGGTAGCTAATATGGTAGTAGACTCCTTAAGGAACAATTTGATATATAGGAATTGGTGGAGCAACCCGTCCTTGATAGTGGTTGAGCTTGTCCGTGTGTCACCTTGATTGTGTTTCTTTTTCGCGCAATGCATTGTACTATTAAATGACCGTGGAAAAATACGCTCGACAAAACCCGTTATACGACCCCATTGACGGGTTGCTCCACTATACTGGGTAGCTAATATGGTAGTAGACACCTTAAGGAACAATTTGCTATATAGGAATTGGTGGAGCAACCCGTCCTTGATAGTGGTTGAGCTTGTCCGTGTGTCACCTTGATTGTGTTTCTTTTTCGCGCAATGTATTGTGCTATTAAATGGTGGAAAATACGCTTGACAAAACCCGTTATACGACCCCATTGACGCGTTGCTCCACTATACTGGGTAGCTAATATGGTAGTAGACTCCTTAAGGAACAATTTGCTATATAGGAATTGGTGGAGCAACCCGTCCTTGATAGTTTTTTGCTTATCCGTACACCACCTTAATTTTTATTTTTTCGCACAACACGTCACATACCGTTCAGTATGTACACCCTTTGTAGGGTAGAGTACGTGGTCCACATTACAGAATCCATACAACTTACACAGTAGAGCACTCACTCAGCAGTGCTCATGTAATGCTAGAACCGTTCGTTGAACGTTGCCCATTTAACAGTTAATTAACAAAAAAGATCCTGAAAGGGCAAGTGCTTCAAGCAATATAAAGCACTGGTAAGTAAAAAGGATCATTTTCAAATACTGTTAGGCACTCGAATCTGTGGAGCAAATTTGTCAGTTGTTCGTGGCATGATATTGAGACACTACGTGCAATATGATTTGCTAGGCCTACATCGTATATTTAAGCGTTCCGTCGTTCCGTATAATCGTTCCGCGTTTTACCAACGTCCTTTATTTCCTGCATTAAACATTAATATTTCACGGCAGGTGAAGAAGGAATGAGTGGTAACGGCACAATAACTCGACAGCTTGTAAAGTCAGCAATATGAACACAGGACGTTTGGTAGAATGACCAAGCTTTGTAATTATATATTTGACATTAGCCTTGAATCCATGTAAAACTCGTAAGAAAGGAGGGTATTTAACTAAAATATATTCTGGTGCTGCTTATGTGTGTGTTTTTTTGTTTGTTTTTCTTTTTCTTTATTTGAGAGGGGGATAGGGGTGGGCAGTTGGTTGTCTAGTGTGACATCATAGTAACTTAAGTGAAATAACAGAATTAATCTTGACCTGAATATCCTTTCAACAATAAAACTTCTCGTTGAAGCATTACGGTCTTTACCTGGTGTCTTCAAAACGAAATTCATTATTGACATCCAGCTCCCCCCCCCCCCCACCCATGTGCACAATTGGACATGAATGGAGTGACGATATTGTTTGTCTCATGTTAGTGCTAACCTGCTCACTGACTCTAGGCACTTCCAGGACCAGATAGCACGAGGTACGTTTTTGACAGTTTGTTCCTCAAGTATGCTTCCTACTTAACTTATGATAACATACGTTATAATTAATTCTTTAAGTAATAATCTCAAATAAGATTTTACCCAATATTTGGGATGTAACACGGGTATATATTTTATCCCGTCTGTCACCACCATTCACATACTTTTATCTGTGTGTATCCACCGGGCTTCTTTGAGATCTTTTATAATCATATATATTATATTTAACTTTGTACGCAACTGTATGAGCAACTTCATAAGTCCTGTGTAGTTTGCTTCGCCATTTACTAGTCTCACTGTAGTTCGGAGAAAAAACACATACAAGCTAAACCACTTACAAACATTATTTTTCATCTAGTACATATCTTCCTTTTTGTGGGAATTTTTGTAACAAATTTTATAATTTTAAGAATCATGGCATACGAAAAGTTATTTAAAATCACTTTTTAGCCTTTCTCTTGCTTTCTAATAATCAGGCAGTCATTTTTACGACGCCTAAGCGACGATGAATGTGAGAGGAGCCCACAAGGGGTTCTGGATTACAAATGTCACGTCGGGGGGCTTCCAGCTGAACATTTTAACTCAAATTTGGAAACTTTCTAATTTAGAAAGTAATTTCAGAAGGGGAAACCGTAGATTTCTCTTAGATGAAAAACCCACATGATGATGACTCGTCCCAGGGATCGAACCCAAGAACCTCCCAATTGCTAAGTATCAATATCACCGCCTTTATCCAATCGGCCAGAGCACCGGTGACATATTTCAGGAAGGAAGAAGGAATGTTACTTATCATGAATACTGACAAAGCATAATATTGCCATCAACAACTTGTGAATGTTTAGTAACATAATTGTACCTAAGGAATATCCTAGCTAAGCTATGTTCAAGTAAGGTCGTCACATTATCGTGTGCAGTCATAACTTACAAACCAAACCTAAGCTCTAACCGCAATTGATATTTCTAATATCTGCTAAATGTAGAACTATCTTACCTGGGAATTCACATTTTACTCCAGCATCTTCACTATGACGACAGTTGTGTACACCGACACCACTGTTATAACAAGCATAGATATCTTCTTCGGATCCGAAACATTTTACATCATCCAACCAGATTTGACCAGTTCCTTCTCCGTAACTCGCAGAAGAGACTGCTTCCACAGCCGCACTATACCCAAGCTGTCGACACGCTACGTCGGCTTCATCTTTGCCCCAGCTGTCATCACAAATTGTTCCCCAAGCACCGTTTAAGAAGATTTCTATCCTGCCTTCATAATCTGTGGTACCGTCAACTAGTCGTACTTCTGATAAAGGTAAGTATATTACAAAAATAACATTTCAAAATAACGTACGACTGGTTTCCTTAGACAATGGATTGAATAAATATACTTACCCAAACAGACTTGGTTTACGTCAACTCATGACAACTTGAACGCAGCTCAATTGCAAAAATTATCTGATTTTATATAATGATATTCTGATATTTGTTATGTGACGCTTATCTAAAGCTCTTTCTAGATGATAGGACTAAAATTCTATCAAATCGAATCTTCTTTTTGTTTTGCAAAAGTTTAAATTTAGACACTGCATTAAAAATGAATGTTCCACGACAGCTTGAAGAAGGAATGAGTTGTAACGGCACAATAACTCGACAGCTTGTAAAGTCAGCAATATGCACACAAGGACGTCTGGTAGAATGACCAAGCTTTGTAATTATATTTGACAAAAGCCTTGAATGAATGTAATACTCATATGAACAGGGGGTATTTAACTTTAAAAATGTTGATCCTGCTTGTGTGTGTATTTTTATTAGGGGTGTTGAGGTGTGTCACATCATAGTGACTTTATGGAAAAGCAGAATTAGTCTTGACCTGAATATCTACACTAAAATAAAACTTATCGTTGGAAAGCACGACGGTCTCTACCTTGTGTCCTCAAAACGAACGTCATCACTGAAATATACCCCCCCCCCCTCAAGCGAGCATGTGCAAAATTTGACAAGAATGGAGCAACGTAATTGTTTGTCTAATTGTAATACTCAACCTGCTCATTGATTCTAAGCACTTCCAGTACAACATACCACAGGTTTTTTTTGTGATGTTTTTTGCCTCTTTTTTAACTATATTTCCTAATTTTAATTTTCAAATCTTTAAGAATAATAACGTACAAATATTTTGAATCAATTTTATCCTTCTTGCTTTACATAAAGTCAGACATATTTTGACAAACCTTAAGCAACTACGAATGCGGGAGAAGTCCGAAAGGGTTTATCGATTACAAATTGCACGTCGGGGGGGCTTCCAGTATAGCATTTTTACTCAGATTTGGAATCTTTCTAATTTAGAAAGCCATTTCAGATGGGGAAACCGTAGCGTTTTCTTGGATGAAAAACCAACCTTATTACAACACGTACCGGGATCGAACCGAGGACCTCCCAGTTGCATAGTATCAAATGCCACCGCCTTTATCCACTCGGCCACAGCACCGGTGACTTATTTCAGGAAGGAAGAATGAATGTTACTGTCCATGAATACTGTCAGGACATAATATTGCCATCAACAAGTTGCGAATGTTTAGTATAATAATTGTAACTAGTTTACTAGTTAATTCATGTAAAAGTAATTTCGTCACATGATCCAAATGCAATCATATCGATACAAAGCGCAAACTCTAACTTTAGTCATATTTCAAGTATATGTTAAATGTAGAATGGTCTTACCTGGACTTTTACATTTCACTCCAGCATCTTCACCATGACCACAGTTGTGTACACCTACGCCAGGGTTTGCACAAGACAAAACATTATGTTCGGATCCTCCACATTGTACATCATCCAACCAGATTTGACCAGTTCCTTGCCCATAACCGGCAGACGAAACTGCTGTGACAGCCGCACTGTATCCCAGCTGCCGACAGGCTACATCCGCATCTACCTTGCCCCAATAATCATCACAGATAGTGCCCCAAGCTCCATCCAAATAAATTTCAACTCTGCCTTCGTGGTCCCAAATACCACCTACAAGTCGAACTGGGTGTCAAAATAAGAACAATACAAATGCCTTTACCACGGACAGATGACAATTAAATATGACGAAAGGAAGCTTTTCTTAATAACAACTGTTGTATATTTAAAACTTGAAACAACATTATCGAGAAAGGATGCCAATTCTTTATCACAGATATGAGAAAGGCACATGGTCTGAAAAAGCATATCTATATAACGCTATCATAATATAATCATACTATAATCTAACAATATAGCGCCCACGATGGGCATCAATTGAGTTTCATTAAAACATATGCATACAAAAGTGAATTTAGTAGTCAAAAAGTATATAAAAACTGAAAGGACTACCAAAAAGCAACTTCAAAGTAAGATATGATACCAACAATAAACTCTTATGATTTTTAATGTCAACATAGCAAGGTATTTTTAACAGTACCATAACAGCCTCTAAATAATTTGACTGCTTCGATCTAAGTTTAAGGGAAACTGCTCAAATATGGTCATCTGTTTGAGTTCTTTAGACTAAAATTGAATGAGTCCAAAAAATTATTCTCAGAAACAACTTGCATCGAATTTCTTAAGCCATTATTTTATTGGAAATGGCGTTCTACTATGTAAATTGATACGGCTTCATGTTGTTAATGTTGACAGACTGCCCAAGACTGGTAAAAAAATTCGCTGATACCTTCTTACCGTCTTAATCTATCTGTATTACTGTCCTTCATTATTGCAAATGACTTTACTTTTCTTTTGCATTTCAACATGTGATTGACAAGAACAGAATATACTTCTTTTAATTTTGCCTTGAAGGAATTGTTTGCCCATTATATGCAAGAGTCCCTGATTAAAGGTATTTGGGCATCCAACCAAAAGAGCTGCTTTACTCAACAAATGTAGTTTAAGATCATCTAGTGGAAAATCCATTAGAATTATTTTAATTTTTTGAGATTACTCATTATCTATGCAACAATTATGACTTGGAATGTTGCACGGTGTCAGTATTTTTTTGGTTTACCCGATATGTATTTTATGTTGACGAATTGCCTGTTAACTTGTAGTGGTTCCAGGAGGCAGATTAAGGCCTGTTTTTGACTGTTCGTCGCGCTTCGCCTTTGCTACGTATGACGGGAAACAGGCGCAAAACATATGACCCTACTTTCCACAAAGCAAGTAGACTACCTAGTTTGGGCAAGTGGCACTCTCGTGCACAAGACGAAGGCAACACCCGCACTTTCAATATGCGTTTTCATTGGCCTTATGAACGTTCTCTCCACACCTGAAATAGGTACGAGGCTGACCGGGATACCCCACATTGGTCCTTTGAACCAATGAAAACAAAGGAGTCTATGTTCTGCCTAAGATCCTCCCGGAACTGAAGATAGGACCATAATTTGCTGCCCTTTACAGCTTCGAATCGACCCAAGACAGTAGCAATTTTGCTAATTGTGTTCAAACAATAAAACGTCAGACGTATAGCAATAAATAAAGACTTTGTAGGTACGGTACCCACACATAGTAATACATATGATGATATATGTGTGACAGCTTTCAGTATGTAACTATTTCATATATAAATGCCTTTGTTTTGTTGGAGTAACGCAACAAGATACAGGTCGTGTTATTTTGTGTTTTTGTGTTTCGTATAAGTTTCCCTAGTTCAATTTTTCCAAAAGAAATCCATTAGTTATAACAAATATGATGTAGAAGCACGAAGTACTCGTTTGGCTACAGAAACACCACCGCTCTGAGGTGCAACATCGCAGATTTTTTTTACTTTGTTTACTTTTTTTAATGATTTTCTGACACGTATTTCGTTAGAGATGTCGGTATGTCATTCTTTGTTACTATTCGATGTTTCTTTAACCGTATATATAAAGAAGGATGTGAAGTAGAATGAACCAGCGTATTATTATTATTATTACCTTGGGCCAGGCTACTATGATGGGTGTAGTATATTGATAAAGTTGTTGTATTCTGATGCAGTCTTCCTTGTGTTCTTCAAAACCACTAGTTGATCCGCCGCTGACTTCATCACCTACATATCATTATATCAGGTTGTATATACACCAATATGTATCAACTTAGATCAGTTCGGCATTTATTCGTTAAGAATAAATACGTATAAATATAAGTCCGTTCTCATGTGTTATGTTTAGCGTGCTTCGTTGGTTAATTAAGTGGGTTTATAAACAGCCGCTACGTCAGTGGGGTTTGTTTGCACGTGGTTCTATGCAGTATAGGCCTGTGAGCTCGTTCTTAGTTGTGACCTGATGCTGGTCGAAGGATCTCTCTTTGTCTACAGTTGTTATTTGCCTACCCCCTACTCTCTAATTATCTACCCCAACTTAAAGTGGCCATGACACGAACATTTCAACGTCCTATCTTTTGGGGATCCATCTGAGCATGTTCTCTAGAAAATATATAAACCATTCTGCCAGTTAAAAACTTGATTTTCCCGTCGAAACTTGAGAATTAATTTACCCTCTTCGGGGCTTGAAAAGTTCGATCGCCCGAAAATTTTCCTAATCTCATGACGTCAAGTGACGTAATCTTAGGAACACGATTTGCTCTCGCTGATTCCTCCGAACATATATCATACTTACACTACGACAAGTGTACATAAATACACAAAACAATCGATAACAAGTCAGCGCGAAATCAAATCTAAATTTCCCGTGGAATGTCAGATTTAGAACAAAATGCGGCAACCGAAGTTCAAAGTGATAGTGGTTCTTCACCAGGCAGTGAAAATGGTCTAGAGTGCCCTTTCCCATATTCGAAGCAGAGAGTGAAGGCGATTATCATGCCCATATTGAACCCGTATAGGAAGCCTTGGTTGAGAAATCCCTCCAGAATCACCTTTTCTATTATACGATTTCGTTGGATTATCAACTTCCGTCAGGGTTCCCTCAGTGTTGATATATTGAAATTCAAGACTTATAATTAAGAATGAAATGGTTATTTTCCAGACCCAACATCAACAATGAAAGAAAAGGCATGTTTTGAAGCATTTGGACACATCTACATCTTCATCGGTACTCTGCAATAGACTGGTGTCCATCTCGCAAAGGATGATTAGTGACATCACCAAGTCATGTGTTGCATATTAAATCTCTGCTAAGTACCTAGATGTTTTCACATTGAAATTGTCAGCAGACGTTGTTGAAATCAATTCTGGAGGCAAAGAGTTCCAATCTGTTATCGTTCTCGGAAGAAAAAAAACTATATTTGTAATCATCTGTTTTGCAGCGAGGTTGGATGAACTAAACTTGATTGAGTTGTCTAGTTGTACGAGCTGGCTTCTTAATGTAGGATGGGATAGGAATAGCAGTCTTTCCATTAATTGCTTTATGAAGTACAGATAATCTGTTGATTTTCCTTCTGATATATAATGGTTGCCACTGGAGGTCAGTCATAATCCGAGTAACTGTACCTGGTTTACGTTTGTACTCATTCTTGACGAATCTCGCCCCTCTTCGCTGGACCATTTCAATTTGTTGATGGGGATCCCAAGCGGAGGATGAGTATTCTAGGTGAGGCCGAACAAGAGACATATACCCTTGCTCCTTTACTTTCGCAGGACAGTTTCCAAGGTTCCTTCTGACGAATCCAAGAGACTTATTTGCCTGTTTAGTAATGTTTTCTATATGGTGACTCCAATTCACTTTATAAGAAAGTTCTAGCGTGACCGTGATGTCATATAATATGTGCATAAGTGAACGGGCATTGACCTTTTTAGGAGCTTTTACCTCCCAGACATGTTTGCTTCGTACCTTTAATCTGGAAGCTAAATTATCCATATCTCCAATGATATTTGACAGAAAGTTATAATAAAGACCAATGGAAGCAGCAGAACTATTGAATGTTTAGACTTGTTTCTTAGACTTGTTTCTTCAGCAGCAGGTGGTTTGTTTTACAATCTCTCTTCAGAAACTCGGCAGTACACCCTGTTAATGGTCTTCGATTGTTTTAATGCGTGTGATGCTGTGTTTCACGTTGCACGTCAGTGTTGTACGTGTCGTCGTGCGTGGGTAACATTGTTGCATGTGAGTTGCGTCGTGCAGTGTTTCTTGGTTTAAATTACCCTTATTCTATTTCCTTCTGGTTTATTGTTATTAAGTTGTCACAACAACGATTGATAGCGATGGACATGCATCTGTTTTGTAGGCTTAAAGCCAAAAATTTAATGGGAGTTGTTTTTCCTTAAACCTCCTTTGATGTCACAAATTACATCAGTGTAATTTAAGAAAGATAATGTCTATGGAAAGTACAGTTTTATTTTAATGTCATATAATACAATGATTGTTGTTAATGTTGGTTCAGTCACAGGCTTGTTCAGATTGTCCAGAATGACTGTCTAGAAATGATATTTAATCAACTTTGTTCAATGATTTAAGATTTGAACTACGTTGTGTGAATTTTTGGCTCTGTGACTGAAAATAATTCGCTGTGAGATTTAAACACCCTTTGGAATATAATCTTTTTAACAACCTATTTTGACCCATCACCCTACTCCCTCTCTAAAATAAAAATGGTTTTCCTGGAATACGAATAAGGAATTATTGCCATAACTAACTGACCCAGCATATCCCAAAATAAATTGGGGCACTGAGATTTTTCACAAGAAGATGTAACTCATCCCTTCTGAAGCTAACCTCATAGCTTATTACTACACAATAGGGCAATGAAGGGGATGTTAATTTAGATGATACAGCAAAATCTCTTCGTCTATTGCGACTTCAGTGTAGTAACGCTAGTACTAGTACTACTAGTACTAGTGCTCGGCCGCACTTCCTCCAAAGGATCGCCACTTGTCCCTCTGCAGGTTTCCTGGTCCCCGATCTGGTCTTCGGAGTTTTTAATGTGGATTACTTGACAGAAGAACGACTCGTTTATGTCGACCCGTTAAAGCCCATTTGTTTTATTTCGTAGGGATCGTAGTATGCTTCCGTGAATTGTTCGCAAAATACGGAGCTGTATACTGGCTAGGCCCAGTGAAATCGGCACTGGTGTTCTGCACTAACTTGGTCATAATCGCCGTGTTTTTTTCGTCCTTCGGCCATTGATGAAGGCTAATTGCATGGGTTATGACATTATTGCAGCCCCCAACAACACAACGGACCGGCATTTCTCTCGGATATTTTACAATATGTTGTAAAAAAAACTTGAAATTTCTAACGATATAGCGTAATACAGTGGTTGTTCTCTCAGTGTTAATGTGCGTGTATGTGGGACGGTATGATCATCGCCCATCCGGTACATGCCTGGGCTTGGCACTTGTGTTCCTAAAATGACGTCATCGTTGTCTTGTTTTGAAATCGCATTTTTCAGAGGTCTGTTTTCGGATGCGATTATTAAAACGTTAATTTCTAATTAGTCCTTGATGTTTTGAAGGTGAAGAGGATAGTTTCGAACATATATTTTCTCATAGATTCAGAGGAAGTTACTATCGATTAGTTTGATTTTTCGTGTCATGGCCTCTTTAGGTGATATGTTTGACATAGAAGTTACGGGATTTCGGGTTTGACTAATCTTTCTCCCACGTAGTGAAGGTCACTGCGGATTTCTTGTCAATGTCATTTACTGATATTCATTAATGCCATATGTTTGAACGCCAACTTAAAATATCACGAGATTTCAGTTTTGTACTGTATTTGAGGGAACACTAGTTACCTATTATCGCATGATTTTCTTCCTAAATGTGTTTACATACTAGTTACCCTATGTTTCTCATCCTTCTCCCTTTCAGAAATGATACACAGTTGTTGAATACAAATATAAAGCATAAAGATAACGACAAAGACAAAGACAAAGTATAAAGATATAAAAAATTTTGCGCATATTAGTCTTGTCAACAGAAATTGCGATGAGTAATTGAATCTGAGATGCACTTAAAGCATGAAGCGAGACAAAAATGCAATATCAACACTTACCCTCTCCATTTCCTTGTGTGTATACGAGCGGTAACATCGTTGATAGCAACGTCGCCAAAGTGGTGAGAAAATTGAGACCTATAAGAAACATTTTGGAGGTGTTTTTCCTTGGAGTACTCAAGGCTCAAATAGGTTGCGAATTTTCTTGTTAAATCAATTATACTGGGGGATCCTCAGTCACGTACTTTACATTAACTTGACAAGCTGCAGCCAAATATAAATATTATACGGAAGCTTGTGGAGGTCGTAATGTGTCTGAGGCATAACACTACCCTAAAGTACACTTACTACACACCAGAGATGTCACTATACATCCGTAGAGCATATCTTAATCTTACAATTATTTCATTGCTCGTTGAGGACTTCTCCCATATAAAATGCGTAAACTAATGATCGTTAAAGCAAAAGTTCCTTTTCAACCGGTGTCTCCATGAGTTTTATACCGAGCCGTGCATGTCACTCATATTTTGATACGTTTTTATTCGTGACGTGGTTGGTGTAATTTTGATCGCAGTCACGATTGTAACAGAGTCACTAGCTTAAGTACTTGACTTACTTACCTAAAAACACACCGGAGGTCTACTGTTTTAAATATAACTTATCGAAAGTTTGAAAGCGAAAAAGTGAAGGTTTGAAACATGAAATCATACTCATTTTCTATGATGAAAATTTTCCTTTCCGTTTTACGATCTATAAAAGCTTTAGTACGACTACAGTTATATCCAAACTAATTTCGTGATAGTCATATGTTACAGATGACTAGCCAATGGCTTGATGTCGGTAGATCCCATGAATGTTTCATATGATATATGTCACAAACTTTTCCAATTCTTGATCTAAAGCTAAAGTCAATGTAAAGCATCTCATTTCACTCACATAACGGTCACCACGCATGTATCGATATATCTCTCAAAAGAATTGGTATTGGTTTCAAATACATAGCGCAGATAATCCCAAACGGTGCCGTAAGTCGCTAAAACCGGCCAATGTGTGTGCTATTTTTTTTTTACGATGGCTTGTACCCACATCCATTACATTTCGTAATTGTTACTGACATGACACAATTCTCCTCGCTACAGTAATAATTAGAACATTGGTTATTGTTCTGTTTCTGTAAGCTGTAAGGTACGTCAAATAGACAATTACATCCTTCGATTGGGGGTTATTTATAATTGGGGATAACAATTTCCTGTTCTTTCCATTAAGTTGTACATTACTCTTGAAAAGTTGGGGAAACCATGGGGCTGTCCCGATTTCAGATAGAGTTCAGACACAGGTCAATATAGCAGTGTTGCTAACTTGTTATCATTCAAGGTTATATTATACATGTTACATTTTAATGTCAGATTTCTTCTTGGAGAAATAACATGTCACATCTTAAGAACGTTTGCTAAAAGGGATAAAACGAGTACCGGAGGGTGGATTCAGGATTTGTGATGTGAATAAGCCGCCAGCATTGTCCCAAGCATACATCATAAACAAATGTTAACCTAAACGCAATTAAGTCCTATCTAAGAAAAATTGTCATGAATACAGAAAGCGTGCGATCAAGAAGTTTCATATTAATATGCTTGGTTTTCTTGAAGACTTCTCAAGAAGTTAAAAGTATATTCCCTTTCGTCAAAATCATATAACTTTGCTAGCGTTTAGCGTTTTGTCTTAAGCATTGATATATTTAACTTTAACTAAGCAAGATTGTGATAAACTATACAGTAGACGAATAATCAACCAAGTACACCGAATTATCTGGACCCAAGTTCACCGGGTCGTTGATTATTCAACCACATATCATAGTATAATTACAACATGTATCCATCGTCTCTTTACAATCCGGCTCAAGTTTTAGACCTATAGATAATTTATATAAATATATATTTGAATATAATTTATGTCCAAAATATGAGAAATATAACAGAATGCACCATTTCAAATCTACTTTTCTTTTCACGAGGGAACATTCCATACACCCCTCCCGATATGTGTATCGGTTTCAACGACCCCGGGGACACGCCCCTCCGTTATAATATTAACGTTTTACGACAGCCCGTTAAGTTTTTATCCTAACGGCACATTTTTCAGGAAAGTTATTCCAACAATCTGTGTTTTTTTTTATTTCTTCTTCTATGACACAGATCCTGACTTTTCAGACTCCAATTTTCAGATCACCGCGATAGCTTCCAGGTATGATTATCAAAATACTTAGGAAAATGACACAGTAGTACAAAAGAAAAACAAACATAAAAACTAGTATAACGATTACAATATTTATTGTTAAATTCTGAGAACCGATATTTGGTTTTCGATTTACATCATGAAATATCCTAAGTCAAAAGCTCATGGGGTTTATCTTTTTTTCAGAATTGCAGTTATTGTGTGCTATACACCAAAGTAGAAGAATCCGCGACGCCAAAACAAGTAAGAATAAAAATAATAATTCGAAGGACAGGAAAACAGAATTCTTGAAGCTGATGACTGAGTTCAAAACAACCTCAAAGTACGGTGTTTTAGTGGCGTAGCGATATAAATTTCAATAAATTGGAACATTTGTGTTTCCTCGTTTGAGAAGAAAATAAACAATTTGCTGGAAATGAAATAATGAGTAATTAAGACATTTTGATCCATTCATGTGACCATATCACATATAGATATTTCTTCTAGCAACACAACGTAGTCGTTACATGAGAGAGTCTGGACTGAAGGAATAAATATCGCCTCAAACATTTTCACGATTTGATGGAAAATACGGTCACTGTATTTAGGTCACCAGAATGCAATACAGCTGAAAGCTAACTGTGATGTGATAAATGAAACTAACTATGACAGATGTTATGTTTATATTGAACTAGTCTTTAACAAAATGGCATTGTGTAATGTACAGTTTAAGAACAAATAAAAAATAACTAAATAACATCGGCCTTCATATGCCCCACTGTTTTGATCATTTGACTATCATAGTAATATACTTCACCATACATATCATGATGTAACAACATGGCGAACTGATACATTTAGATCTAAACAATATGCAACTACATGATAGCTTTACTATCTAATTCTTCAAATATCTTATATCTTCTAATTCCTTCCTGCCTTCTTTAATGCTAAGTTGATGAATATATTTCTTATTTCTACCATGGACAGTAATGACCACACTCCATGAAAGAAGTGATTCAGTCGTGTAGAAGAATATGGTGTATTGGTGTACATAAGAGTCATGTTCTCATAATCAAGCGATGTCCTGAAAAGTAAACAATGGACTCACAAGTAAACCATGTTCTCACAAGTAAACAATGTCCTCACAAGTAAACAATGTCCTCACAAGTAAACAATGTCCTCACAAGTAAACAATGTCCTCACAAGTAAAACAATGTTCTCACTAGAAAAAAAATTGGGATCAAACTTAAATGCCAACTACAAAATTCTTGTAAATGAATGGTGGTATAGCAGAAAACATTTCAATAAGAAAGCTAATGACACAAAAAAAAAGAAGAACTTAAACTGGACAAAAACAGATTAATATCATCACCAGTTATCAGCATTGTCCGAATTGATGCTAGAATTCAGATAATCGTCACATATTTTCCAACTTTAAACAACTGTTTTCCTGCTTAATCTCACTCTCCGACCATTCCTTTACAGTAATATCCAATTTAGATATTTCAATACCTAGAGCCAGATCTCCATACATTTATTGGAATATAAACTGTTATGTAGTTGGTCAAGCAATGTCTGGCATCAAATCATTTCATGATGGCATTTTTCTTCCTGCTTTCAGCTATGTCATAATACTTTATCACCCATCTTTCTTCCATGCGGAATTTATGCTTTACCAACCAGTTCTTAACATGTCAACCCAACCAACCAAGATATCAATATATGCCACTGAATGTACGTAACGGTAATTCAATGGCAAATACAGTGAAGGGCTTTGACTGATATATATCACATCAATTCTTCCAAAACATCATAAATCCGCCCTACGCTTTCCGAGCACTCTCTGTTTCCTTCCCGTCTACATTTTCAAAGTTCCTTTTATGCTTATTTTGTATGCCAGGCTGCAGTGTGCCATTTTATCCAAACATTCTCTTATGTACACTTTTCCTATCCAGTAAAGCCAAATCAAATGGCACAATGTCACAAGCAAATTATGTGCCTACCAAAACTTCTGATGGACATATCCAACAGTGAAAGCTTCTTCAAATAAGAGGAACAACTTTACATACATTTTTCTATCCCCCCCCCCCCAGTCATTCAATTGTTCGTGCGTGTAAATTGTCAACTAAAGTTAATTCAATGGATAGAAATCACTTTTCATATCCCTAAAAGGTAGACTAATCCCCAGCTTCCAAAAAAATAGGAAATACATATTGTTAATAATAATTACAAAACATACTTCCTCTCCATTGTGTGGCTTCTACAACCACATATGTCCATTTTCACGCTTTTCAAAAACTTAAAACAATTACAGTAATATATATATTTTAAAAAATTAGAAGAAAGAAACAATAGAAGTATATATAGAACACCATTTATTTCAACTTGATCCTCTTCTTGAAGTTAAGTCTTTCTTTTATGTCAACTTCCCAATGTATGATGAGTTGATTCCCTTTTGAAATTAAACTATTAACCACAAAGTACTTTCAAAGAAGCTAACCAGATGTCAGTGTGTTTCAACATACTGGCTTGTTAATAACAACTCATTGATAATAACATACAAAAATCAATCAGCTTATTGGATATAATTGTACACTTTTCAACCAACTAAGCATGTAAAACTATTACCATCAATTAATTTAAATACTTCTTAGTTGCATAACTTCATCGCAGGTACAATTAAAAACAACAAGAAAGGAAACAATGGAGGCATGTGACTCATTCTGTTCCATTGTGTTACGGACCTGACTATCTCTACATTCCATCTGGTTTTAGTATTGGGAAGCTGCAGAAATATTGCAGTTTCCACCCTTCTGTACTTTAGCCATGGTAAACAGTGAAGCAATACATAACATTTGTTAAGGATGAAACATTTTATCTCTCCTAGTTACGTATTCCAAAATGAGTGAATAAAAAATCTTCCAAAGTTCTGTATTTGACCTTTCCTTAAACAAACAATCGATATCCACCGACAGTGATCCAACGGCCACTATATGTCCAGATATCCCTTTACAATAAGGCCATCATTAGTACAGATATCCCTTTAAAATATGGCCATACTTAGTCCAGATATCACTTTACAATACGGCCATCCTTAACACAACAACAGTAGCCAAAGAGGAATATCTGATATTTTTTCTGTACATAATTTAACC